>VYZQ01026018.1:0-10992 GCA_013400655.1 Mystacornis crossleyi | reverse complement strand
GGCGGGGCGACGCGGGGCGGGAGCCGCGCGGCGGAAGGGGCCGGGCGGCGGAAGGGGCGGTGGGAGCGGGCGGTAGAAGTCGGTGATCGGCCCGCCCCTTCCGTCGGCGGGGCGGCGACGGCGGCACATGGGCAAGAAGCGGAGCGATGGGCTTGGGCGCTGCCTGCAGCGGCAGCGCGGGCTGGAGCGCCGCGGCGCCTCCTCATGGGTAAGCCGGGAGGCCGGGGAGGAGGGAGGGAGGCCGGGGCGGCGGGAGGGAGGCCGGGGCGGCCCGGGCTGACGATGATGCCTTGTCCCGGCAGCTTCACGTCAGCGAGGTGGTCGCCGAGCGCGGCCCGGAGCTGCGGTCAGCGCCCGAGCAGAGCCCGCTGGAGGAGTTCCTGGCCACGGCCGAGCTGGCCGGCACCCGCTTCGTGGCCGGTGAGCGGCTGAGACGGGCCCGAGGGTGCGGCTGGGCCGGGGGCAGATCCAGGGACTGGGGAGGGCATGCCGGGGCGGGACGACACCGGTTCTGGGATGAGCGAGTGGGAATGGGGGCTGGCAGTGGGCCTGGCCGGGCGGGAACTGGGGGCAGGTGGTGAGGCCCTGAGCCAGGGCTGGGGGTCAGAAGAGACAGGATGGGGTGGCAGGGGTAGCAGGGCTGGGGACAAGTGGCTTTGGATGACTGTCTCTGCCTTGTGGCAGAGCGTCTGAATGCCCAGATCGTGTCTGCCCAGAGCTGCACGGGCCTGCTCACAGCACAGGAGGCCCAGCGCATTCAGCAGCTGCACCAGGAGAATCAGGAGTTCCTGCGCATCCCACGGAGGTGAGTTCTGCAGGGCTGGGCCTAGATGCCCCTTGGCTGAATGGGGCTTCGTCGCTGATCCCTCCGTGGCTGCAAGCCGGAGGACAGCCCTCAGGTTGGCAATACCATGCTTTTGGAGAAGCTTCTAACTAGCCTGCATGAGCTGGCTGTAACCCACAGCATGGGTGCTAGCCTCTCTGGCCTGATGGTGTGTCTTTCCTGCCCAAAGCTTAGCACTGCTGGAGCAGGTGCATCCAGGCTGCCTGGTAAGCCTTTCCAGAGCTCTGCGCATGGCAAACAGAGATTAATCTCCCATCTTAAGGACCCTACAAATCTTAGCTCAAGAAAACAGCTTTGGGGTATCTGGTTTGCATGCTCTCAGCTAATGGAGTTTGGAAGGAACAAAGAAAGAAGGTGTACTTAAAGCTGCTGAAAACAGGTGTGTGCACATCTGACCCATTACCTCAGCATAGCTGAATGTGTGGTGTTTATGTTCTTTATGTTTACTGAAGCTGGACTGACTGCTATTTCTGACGACTCACTCCAAAATACTCTTGTTATAGGCCACACTGGGATAGGACAACCAGTGCAGAGGACTTGAAGCAAGCAGAGAGAGAGAGCTTTCTCGAGTGGAGGCGACAGCTTGCCCAGTGAGTATGCTGCTTGTGGCTGCGTAAGTGGCTGGTGGCACTTGGTGACAGAGGAAGCAGTGGGTTGTACTTATCCTTGTTGGACCAACAAAACTAATGTCTATTCAGTAGCTCGCTGTACTTTTCCTGGTAGGCTGGACATCCCATCCACAGTCCAGATGTGTCTTTGTGGTCAGCTCTGCAAAGCTGTTTTGTGTGTACGCTTTCTTTTGAAATACTTTAGGATGGCATGTGATGTTCTCCATTTGCCTGTGAAGTAGAAGGTTACTGGATATGTTTTTTAAGAGCAACAGTGCTGCTCTGGGTAGAAGGCAGTGCTGCCAGCCTACATATGGCAGCTTGTGCTGGTCTTGTGCTGCACCCATTGGCTCGGGTGCTATCTGCTCACACCCTACAAACCCAAGCTTCCCCTGAGTAAAGTTGTTCAGGTGGTGGTAACACCAAGTTAAAAGCTGTATAGAGGTATTGCAGATACCATCCCCAAATTTCATTATTTTTTCCAAGTGGTACTCAATTAAGAAATAACTGCTGGCAACTGGGATAACTTCTTTCATTTGTTACTGTAGCTCTCAAATTTCACAAGCAGACTCTTGATGAGTTCTTGTTCTTTCCATCTTTTACCACTTCTCCGTTGGCAAGATCAGGAGCCATTGTGTCAGCACTAAAACAGTGCCACTGACAGCAGTTTACCTGGGTGCTTGATCTGTTTGAAAAAACATCAGAAATAGTACCTATATATGAGTTGGGTTTGATTGCTTTCTGCAAAATTAAAGCCTCCTGAATCTAGGAAAGAACTGGTGGTGAGCTTACAGCCTGCCATGGACCAAATGTGACATCGTTTTTTCTGTTTTGCCTTAGCCTTGAGGAAGAGAAAAAGTTAATTCTAACCCCATTTGAAAGAAACTTGGAATTTTGGCGTCAGCTTTGGAGAGTCATTGAAAGAAGGTAAAGTCTTTTGCTATCCACTTTTAAAAAAGTGATGTTGAATGTATTTTAATGAATTGCAACTTTGGGACAAGCTTCAAGTGTCTGAGCACAGGAAAAATAAGTTAGTAGTCTTTTATTATCAGTACTGCAGTGATTTTGTTTGGAAGTGATCAAAATGTGATGTGAAGAAGGGCAGCTGCTTAGTGGTGCCTGCTAGCTCAGCACTGTGATCTGCAGGTGCTTCACTGTGAGTCTCTGAAGATTCTTCAGAGGTTGCTGCTCTTGGCCTCCTCCAGTAACTCTGTGTGGAAGGCCTCCTTTGAGAAGTGTCTTTGAGGTCTCTTGCCAAGGTTAACCCCTTCTCCTCTTTCCCAATCACACAGCTGTAGCTGATGTTCAGGGGCAGTAGGCAAGGACTAAATAATGCTGAGAAAGAAGGAACCTCTTGGCCCTTCGCCACACAGAGAAGTTGCAGCAGTGCACAGAAGACAATAGGCTATCATATCTCAGGAATAGCTTTGTTTACTTTGCTGAGCTGTAATACAATAAGAGTGCTATCTGCTACGTTAATCTAACTGGGGCATTTAATTTCGCTAGTAATTAAAGTTTGAGATCATCTCATCTCACTTTCCTGAAATTGAAAAATACTTCACTAGTGAGGTCATGGTGAGCTGGTCCTTTCACAGAAGGGGCTTTGTACTGATGGCTGCTCGGCCTTTGGCTGGGAGAGTGCTGGTCAGGACCATCCATGGTAGGGTATCATCATGTGCAGTGTGACTGTACTGGGTGTTTTGACGTGACTGGAATGTGTTCTTAATGCCTTTCTGCTCCTGTTGAAGTTTTTTATTTCATGTAGAGTGAGGATGCTGTCTCGGAAGTGAATTGAAAAGTCACTCAGTCCTTTAACCTTTCCAGATAATTTGATCTGTTATCAGTCTTTTTCCATGTGTTTGCTTCAAACTAGTTCCCAGCAGTGAGATTCAGTAACTTCTCTGTATCCCGTCCCAGTACCATGGTGTCAGCTTTCTCTCTAACTGTGCAGTCCCTCTGTCCCCATGTGGCTTATTAAATTATTCCCATGGGGGGGATTATTGACTTTTTTTTTTTTTTTAAATACATAATAAACTGACTAGTGAGGCTTGAAATTCTTCCATTCGACCTGCGGTGTTCTGAACCTGTCCTGATTTAACAGAAATCCCTGTCAAACAAATAGAATCAGCATGTGGTAATACACGGCAGTATTTTAAATTACCTGCCTGAAGAAGTTCTAGGGGAAGAGGCTGTAGTTAAATTTTCCCCGTCCCTTTGACAAAAGAAGCATGGATGCCTTTGGGATCTGAAGCCGTTGCATTTAATTACTGTGTAGAACTAATGAGTCCTGCTCATGTATGTGGTGCCAATCTGGTGTCTGGGTTTGGAAGGTATTTCCTAAAAGTATACTGCAATACCTTGCTCACATGGAGGGGAGCAATATGTCTTACTGAAATCTAAGGCTGTTTTTTCATTGTTTTGTGCTTTTTATGACAAAAAGCACAGAGAAAATTTTGAAAATGCCCAATATCAAATGCTTAGAATCTACAGGTCGTTTGTGAGAGGAACATCTTGTTCCATGCAAAAATCTTGCTGTGTAGGAAACCACCTCTTTCTGTCTGTGAACACCCTGCCACAGCTGAGGATGAGAATAGACAGAAATAAAGTTGCATTATCCTAGTTTTTAGTACCATTCTAAAACATGGAGTACCACTGCTGTGGTTCTTGCCTGCTGAGCATTTCTGAAGGGTAGATGGGTTGCCAAAACTGGCGTGTTTTCTTCCCTCCTGGTGGCTGTAGAGTTGTGCAGGAGAATGAGCCAAGTGAGGAGGAACCACTGTACTGCAGTACTGGCTTGTTGCACAAGTGTGGCTCTCTTGGGCTGCTGAGATACTCTGATGTTCAGCAAAGGTATTTAGTAGGATAATAGAGTTAACACTGCTAAAATTCCAAGCAAAATCTCAAAGTGAATAATTGCTGTGCTTTATTGCTTCCTTTGAGGCAAGGTAAGAAGGAGTACTTTATGGGGCTTTCCTTTGCTTTTGCAGTGACATTGTAGTCCAGATAGTAGATGCCAGAAACCCTCTTCTGTTTAGATGTCAAGATCTGGTAAGTAAACCATTTTCTTGAATGTCGTCTTCGTTCTATTTCTTAATGTTTACATGATATATATTTTGTGTAATGCATTCAGCCACCTTGAAGCTGTTTTGCTGTTGTGCCTAAGTGAATATCTTGTTAATTTATGCAAGTATTCTGGCATGCAACTATTTTTCTTTGTTTTTCGGTATTTCACACAGAATGTTGTGGATTTAGAGGCACTTCTGCAGATACATTATTCCTCATTACCTACTAGAAGTGTTCTCACTTATAGGAATTGTTTTATGTAAAAGCACAGTGGAATAAAAGTGGGTGAGGATTGCAAAGGATCGAGAATTATTGAAGTAACAAGTTTGTAATGATAGAACCATGTAATGACTATAGAACCCTGCATCAGTGAGATGTGAAATTGCTCAAATAGTTGTCTTAGGAGCTCCTGCTGCAGGGTGCTGATTAATGTCTTGTCACAGCTTTAAGCAGACAAGGTGTTTGCATGCGTGGCCAGCAACAAACTGTACTGTGGTAGTTGCATGCTCCAGTTTGCTCTTGTAGCTGTCTGGTGAAGAGAACTTCCAACCCCAGGGATGGTAAGCTTGGCTACGCTCGTGTGCAGCTAGATGGAGTAACTTGTCTTGCTGCTCTTGCATTATCTTGGGGGGAGGAGGAGTCGAAACCAGAGTACAAACTGATCCTTCTCTTGTTTTCTTTAGGAAAGTTACGTTAAGGAAGTCAGTAATGACAAGGAGAACATGATCCTGATCAACAAAGCAGATTTGCTGAGTGAGGAGCAACGTGCTGCTTGGGCACAGTTCTTTGAGAAAGAGGGTGTCAAGGTGGTGTTCTGGTCAGCTCTGGCAGAGTGTGAACGGCTGTGTGGAGAATCAAAGGTACTGTAGGTGACCAGTTCAAACTAGGTATGTGCTGGCTGCAGCTGGTAACGTGCTTTGCAGCTATTCTTGTGATATACCTGAGCACAAAAGAATGATTTTAAAGACCTGTGCAGCTATAAAACAGCATTTGAATGATCAATTCAGAGACAAAAGTGAGGAGAGTAAAATGGTGAACAAAGTATAGAACACAGAAACAGCCCTTGTAGACCTGCTTTCAAACTCTTAACTCATTGAAAGAAATGGAAACCTTTCCAAGAGGGATACTGTGAGAGATGGGGTTATCTGTAAAGAGGGGTTTTTTATTTCCCAGAGAGGGAAGGTGTTTCTTGGAGAACCTAAAGTATCTGAAAGCCATTTTTACCCAGTGGAACAAACTGAGCTGCTGCTCCAAATTACACATTATCAATAGGCGCCACTTTCTTCTGTTATGACTATTCAGCTGTGGAATATCCCATATGTATTTCCAAAAATACCTACTCTGTCCACCTGGTTTGCAGTCCTTGTATAAAATGTTTTTGCAGACTTATTTAAACGTGAGACTGAAGGTGTTAGTTCTGTTCTCTTTTTTTGTAAGAAAGGTCAAAATATTGTTGTGAAAAGATCTTCCTTTTCGAATGTAAACTCTTTGCAGGGAAGAAATGTAGAGTTGACTGAAAATAAAACAGCTTGAAATTATTTTAATGAAATATTTAGACATGAAACAAAATGGCTTTGTGTTCTGAACGTTTTGAAAAAATAACATTCATTCATTTTACTAGGAACACTTAATAATTAAAAAAAACCTAGTGTGGGTCTGCACACATTCATTCTGGAGAGGAACTTCTTAATGACTTCACAGAGAACATGTGAAACAGTCCCTCTTGGAATACTTTTGTCATTCTCCTGAAATGGACTAGTTGTTCTGCATCCTACTTAAAACCTCTAGAAAACCCCTGTGTGATGTAAACACTGAGTTGTCAGCTCTTGGGATCTGGCTGATGAAAATACAGCTGCCTGCACTGCTCCAGCCAGCAGCAAGGCTTGGTTCTGTCTTTGCATTTCACCTCTGAACTGCTGTTCCCACAGGAGCTGGGTGCTGAAGGGGGAGCGGAGCACTCGAGTGGTTCTGAGGATGAAGGCTCCAGTCAAGAAGATGACAACACAGCACAAGGTAGCACAGAAAGAGCATCCACAGGCAGCACTTGGCAAAGTGTAAACCAGGTTCTGGTGAGTGATGATGACAGCAGTGATGAATATGAAGACTGTGAAGAAGATGAAGAGGAGGACTGGCAAACCTGCTCAGAAGATGAAGCTGGTGACAGCATAAATGCTGTTGCTCCAGAGAGGATGGGAAACAGGACTGATGGTGCTGCAGTGCAGCATGGAGTGCAGGAGCAGAACAGGAACATCAGGAACTTCAGCCACCTGGTACAGAGAAATGAGCTTCTGGAGATACTCAAAACTATGCATGATGGACCGAGGGTGAAGGATGGGGAAGTAAATGTTGGGCTGGTGAGTTGGATTTTGTGCTTAAATGGAACTTACTTAATCTACATTTTAGTTCCATGTGCCCCTCATGGGAAAAATTCATCCTGTAGCCTGGCTTCCTATAAGGGTCTAAAAACTAGAAGCACAAACCACTGTGCGTTTTGTGCAAAGATTAATACTGAAGTTCCTGGAGCTCAGTGTACCCCAGTGTTTGCCCTGGTTTTTTTAGTACATTTTATTAAAGAACTTTAGTGTCAACTCTGTGTCTTTTGGCATCACTTTGCCTGATACTGCTGTTAACATTCCACTTCTTTGTCATCTAGGTGGGTTACCCTAATGTTGGCAAAAGTTCAACCATCAACACAATCCTTGGAAATAAGAAGGTGTCGGTATCTGCTACACCAGGCCGTACAAAACACTTTCAGGTATTGCTAACAAATAACATCAGTCTTATCATTTGTTTTTTCCCAGTGGAAGAGAGCTCCATTATGACCTAGTTGCAACCACATGCACTCACTGAGAGCTCTGTCAGCAGAGTAGGTTGGAGAGGGGTGGTCTTGATGTGTGTAATTTTGGAACTTTAATTCTTGCTTCTAAACTCGTGTTCCATTTTGAGTCACTCATGAAAGCTGCTGTGCAATGGGAGATGATTTACATCTCCTGATTTTATTTAGTTACCTTGTGCCTTTTTCCAACACCAGTCATGAGGAGAGAAGCTTTTTGAAGTGAGCGTTCCTCTGAATAGCTTAAGGTCAAGGTTTCAAACCACCCTTCTTGTCTACATAATTGCTGTGAATAAATACTTTTGCTGCTGTTTTCATACTGATCAAGCTTTGATTTTGAGGTAGCAACTCCAATGCTATAGTGTGGGACCACTGTGGGATTTGTACTTCTCAATCTTCTAGCTGTTTCAGACGGTCCAACACAGTTAAAGTTCTGTGGAGTGCTTTCTTCTCTCCCATTAGACTGGAGAGCTGAAGATCTTGCTGCCCCCATCTGGACACCTTATTTAGGAAGTTTTAAAGTGCTGCTGTCTTCCACATCTGATTTCCTTAATTCATTTGCTGGGGCCAGCAGGGCAGGTGTCTGTGTTAGGAGAATTTGTGCTTGTTGTCATTTGCATCCATGTTTCATCTATGCATTTGTTTTTTGGGGTTTTTTTTGTTTCCTTTTCCTCCATGGACACTGACTTGCCATAGTGAACTAATGGGTTGTTTGTCATGTAGACCCTGTATGTGGAGCCTGGCCTGTGCCTTTGTGATTGCCCTGGTCTGGTGATGCCATCTTTCGTCTCTACCAAGGCAGAAATGATTTGTTCTGGAATTCTGCCTATAGATCAGATGAGGGACCATGTTCCACCTATTTCTCTAATATCCTTTGCATGGGGTTTGTGAGAGTGTCTGCAAGGGTTGGATTTGGAGTATTCCAAGTAGCATGTTCCAGCCCTGCTGGCAGCACATGTGCTCATGCTTTGAGGGAGGTGGGACATACTGGATAAAACAGTCCTGCTTGTGTTGGGCTTCTCCTATCTCATTTCAACTTTGTCTTCTTGTCAGACTTGTGTTATTTTTCTGGTTTGCAACAAAATCCAAAAGTCATTCTTCGTGTGTGCTCTTGGAGTGACAAGGGCAAGATTACTTGTGTAGCTGTAAATCACCAGGTGGTTTCCTTCACTACCTTACGTTTGCCAGCATATCCCACGAAACATTTTGGAAGCAACCTATGGAATAAATATCATAAGGCCAAGGGAAGATGAGGACCCAGATAGAAAGCCCACAGCTGAAGAGCTGCTAACAGCATATGGATGTGAGTGATGATCCTTTTAACACCTGTCACCTCCACTGTGTGCTTGGTCCTGAATGTGGCCTTAGGGGAACGTTGTAAAGTTAGGCCAAGCTTGGGTTTGTTGTGCATTGGACTTCTTCGATAGGACTTGCCCTCCTCTCAGGAATGGCCTTTTTTAATGGCTCATTTCCTGTGTGTGTTGCAGTGGTGCTTTTCCAGTCTCGTCTGACAGATGTAGTGATGGTGTGGAGGATATTGGTGAAATGCCTTGCCAGTGTATAGTGTGGTGCTCTGATCCTTTCAGATACCTCCCACCATCTGTGTCTGAATTAGACTTTGAAGAATGCAGTGAATTCTCATTCTCTGCCTTTAAAACAAGAAACAAACCCCCAGCAGTTTTCTGCTGGTAGGGAGATGTCAGTTCTTAAAATTCCTTTCAGGTCAGGATGCTTCTGCAGTACCTTTACCGTCACCAAAGTTCTTCCCTTTTTTTTTTTTTGCTCTGCTTTGCCCAACAGAAGCCTCTTTCTGAGGGACTATTTTTTGAGAAATGATACAGATGTGCAGTTAGGAAGCAGAGGAGAACATGCTAACATTCTCTTGTACTTACACAGAATATACTTTGGATTTCTCTTCCAGATATGAGAGGCTTTATGACAGCTCATGGGCAGCCAGACCAGCCAAGATCAGCTCGATATGTGTTAAAAGATTATGTCAGTGTAAGTGCTTCCTACATCTGGGTTTTCTTCCCTTCTCAGAGGTGAATTAAAAGTTGTACTGGAGCACAATAAAATAAATTCTATCTCTCTGTATGAAATCACCATATATCAGAAGACTCTTTAAATTGGGCTGCTTTCATGTTTTAAAAGAATAAATTGAATTTCTTAAGCTGCCTAATCTTAGAAAGGTGATTGCTTAAAAATATGGTGCCAGCTAAATAAATAATCGTATCTCTAAAATAGCTAGCAGATATTCAGGAAATGAACCCATAATGTACAGCTGGACCAATATTTGGCACTAAGGACTGTTGCTATGAGTGCTGTAAATACTGCGTGCTTCTGCAGCACCTCTCAGCAACTTATTGTTGATAATCTCTTAAGATGATCCCCTGGTGCTCCTGTGAGTTTTGCACTGTGTTGTTTGCAGCTGGACACTGCAGCTGGAAATGGTGCTTTGATGTAGAGGTGGAATGGTACTTTAACTTAGAAGTCAAGCCAGTTGTTGCCTGGGAGAAGAAATAAAGTGTACTGATAGTCTGCCAGTGTGAGCCCCTAAACTTCAGGCCCTTAGGTTTGGAGTTGTTGTCTTTCCTCTCCGAGTTTCTTTTGTAATAACTGTGTCCCATTGCTTTCACAGGGGAAGCTGTTATATTGCCACCCACCTCCTGGTATTGACCCAAATGATTTTCAGCACCAGCATCAAAGATGCCCTGAGAGTAGAACTGTGCAGGCCACTGGACGGGTGAAGCCTGAGAAAAATACCAAAGCAAAACAAATTGAAAATGTGGTGGACAAAACATTTTTCCATCAGGTAAGTTCTGGAAGAGATTTGTTCTAGGTGCTTTTCCTGCTGCACTCATCTGTAGTTACTGGGGGAAAACCACCTTTGAGGATGGAGGTGTGCTGGGTTGAGTTAATGGTGTTCGATGCTGTGGGATCTGCACGTAATTTCTGCCCAAGAGCTCTCTGTTCTTTTCATTATCTCTTAAATTAGTGGGAATGTCCTAGGTGGCTGATAGATTGCTAACGTGCATAGCTGATTTTTCAGAGGTCAGCAGGGTGATCCTTGTCATTATGGATCAAACATCAATCTTTAGCAAACCAGAGGGAGACTGGGAAGACAGACAAGGAGGAATGACACAGCAGCTGACCCAGAACATGGTTTTGAACTAACAGGTCCTTCAAACTAACATTCCTTTCCTGAACTGACATATTTAGAAGATGTGATAAACTTTTTTTAAGACATTTGATTTAGTACTAGCTGGGGGTTTTGGCTCAGAACCTGAAATCAGATGAAAAGAATATAAACTGATTTAAAATCCAGTCAAGAAATCCCAAAATTAAGTGGAAAATGGGATTTTTTCTTAACTTGTATGATTCTGGTAAGATCCCACAGGGATCTGTTTTGCCCCTACACTACTGAAAAAGTGTATTAATAGACTCGTGGTGAAATATGAAATCCATAATTGACTAGATCCGCATACCTGAAAAGGTTTAGAACACGTTTTTAGCTGTGAAAAGGATGGGTCATAGGTAGCACGTTCCATTCTGTTTGGTTAGCTGGAGGTGAACACCATTTGTTTAGCACAGCTAAAGATAATACATTTTGAAAACAAGAACTCGACTCTTAAAAAAAAAAAAAA
>VYZQ01025998.1:0-29023 GCA_013400655.1 Mystacornis crossleyi | reverse complement strand
CCGGCCGCACGGAGCGGTAGGAAGGGGCCGGGGCGCCACGGGAGGGCGGTGCGGGGAGCGGGGAGCGGAGACCGGGTCGGCCGTGGCGCTCCGGGGGCTGCTCCCGGCGCCGGGCGGGGGTCGGTCCCCGGTCAGCCCTTCCCCGGGGCCGGGACCAGGACCGGGACCAGGGGCTCCAGGGCGCCCCAAGGCGAAGGCCCAGGTGTAGCAGCGCCTCCTGCCCGCCCACGGAGGCCTCAGCCCGGGGCCGGGGGGACCCCGGGGCCGGAGCCCCGCTGGGCCCAGGCAGGACTGCCCGAGGAGGGCTGTCAAGCTCTGCCAGGAGCCCAGGACGTCAGGAAAGGGCAAGTCAATGACCCGGAAAGGCAACCCACGGTTGTTGTCAGGGTCTGGCCCGGGGACGGCCGCTGGGATCAGACACAGCCCCGTGATCAGCAGGCAGGGCCACGCTTCCCAGGGCGCGGGCGTAGCGGATGCAGACCGGCACTCCTGCAGCACTGCTGCGGCTGGTCCTGGGCCGAGCTTGAACACACTCACGGGGAGCCCCAGGCTTGGCTGACTGGGACCATCAGGGCCCTGACAGCAGCCTACACCCTGTCCTCACGCCTTAAGAGAGGTATGGGCTCAGGAAGGACTTGCTGTAGAGTGATTTAATTGCTGTGCGGTCTCAGAGGGCTATTTAAGGGAGCAGATATGCACGGCAAGTCACTTGGAAGGGGATATGACATGAGAGACTTGGGAATGGGGGTAGTCAGGTTGCCCGTGGCTTGGGGGTAAAGGGGAAATGTTTAAACCACCATTGGAGGGTCCCTAGAGGCTGTGTTCACTCAGGAGCTGGGGCTTGAGCAAGGGTCAGTGATTGCCAGGTAGATGAGATGGTTTGAGGTTGAGCAAGTGCCTGGCAGGTTGTGGACCCATATCCCATGCGAGGTCCCTGGCCCTGAGGGGTGCACAGGCGGCTGGCAGCAGTGACCTGCTGTGCAGCATGGAGCCAGTTGCTCTCGTGAATGTGCCAACCGGTGGTGTGAAAGAGAAGCACCAAGGTAAAAGAGGAGAAAGTGGTAACAGTCTCATGCTGGAGGCAGCATCCTTATTCCCCAAACTGTCTTTTTCGTCCAGGACAGGTGCCTGGCTGACTGCAGCTAGCTGGGGGAATTCTGCATGGTTCCCTCGTCAGATCTCCTGTGCCTTCTGGTCCGGTTGCAGCTGCTGCAGAGACAGAGAAAAGGCTTTCTCCTCCTGCGTAGGGAAAGCTTATTTCTTCCTAGGAGCATAGCTAGTACGTGCTGGGAGGAGGATTCCCCAAACAGGCAGCCAGGAACGGTAGCTTGGGATGTTGAGTGGGGAGCTGTAAATCAGCAAGCTGCTAATTAAGACCACAGGAGGCTGGTTAGTTACTAAAGACCTGTATTACTCTTTTCAGAGCTCTAGACCATTAACAAGACCCCTGGGACCTACTCCAAGTACGTGACTCTCCAAGGACATCACCCTATTTTGGGCATGTTCTCAGAGCTGAAGTTCCCTGTGCCCTGGGGACATGTGGCAGCCAAGGCCTGGGGACCCTCAGAGGGACACCCTGTGCTGTGTTTGCATGGCTGGTTGGACAATGCCAACACCTTTGACAAGCTCATTCCACTGCTCCCCAGAGGTAGGTCTGGCTCATCAGGATGGCTTGTGCTGTGTGGCAGGGCTGCACAACTGATACTCTTTCCCTTTCAGGTTATTATTACGTGGCAATGGATTTTTCTGGCCATGGTTTGTCGTCCCACCGACCTGCAGGCTGCCCCTACCATTTCCTAGATTATGTGACTGACGTGTGCCGGGTGGCAGCAGGTGGGTAGTTGAAGGGAACCCTTGAGGAGGTGCTTGTGCAGGGGGTGCTGTATTGGTCCTGCTCCTTACAACAAGCAGGCAGCATTTACTGCCAGGAGAGGAATCAGTTCCCCCTACTTCTCAGTTTGGTGTTAGCCAGTGCTTTGTGACTGAATAAGTGTCCCTTTTTCTCACTGTTGTGGGAAAGGAAGAGACGGTAAGCCCTGGGTGTTTCTGTACCAAAAAAACAGTAGCGGTGAAGTGGTGGATGCAACTAAATAGTTTTGCCAGACTGGCTTTTTGTAAGCAGCCAGTGACCCCTAACCAGTGTTAGGTGTAAATTGGAAACTTCTGGTTCTCCCTGATGGCAGTTTGCTACTTGCTTTAGTATCATACAAAGAAATCTGAAAGTCGAAGTGTCTTGTATTCCTAGTAACTCCTGATGTAACTGTCCATCTGTATACTTGGCATGTGTGGTTTTACATCCGTCATTCGGCACACAAAAGAGCCTCTAGAAGCTCTCAGATGTTCCAGAGGGTAAACCCCATCTTTCAGGGAGGTATATTTCAGATGGGCAGCACAGATAAAGCTGTATTTTCCTATAAGCCTCCCAGAGTGCCCTAAAAACGGACTGAAGAGCCTGATGTGCTAAATGGTGCAGAAAGCTTTCACTTGGAATCATACTTCCCCCAGTGCAGCAGACCTGGCTCCGTGTCCTCACATGTCTTGCAGAATGCCCTGCAGCAGGATGCTCTGTCAAGGTTTCTCTCTTCCACCAGATGCTGCCCAGTTAGGCTCCTCTGCTTCTTGCCAGTCTCATGTCTGGCAGTGAATGGGAATTTGGTGGAGTTTGTTTGACTTACAGGGAGAGCTTGAGAGCTGCATGACTTAACTACCACGGAAATGAGGTGGTGAATGCTCTTTTTCTTTAAAACTGGCCTACTTAGCTGCTTAGTTTCTGGATTAAGAAGCAAATTAGGCAGTGCAAAAGCCCTCCTGGGAGAAAGGGCCCATGTCAGAGGAGAAGCAGCAAGATGCTGCTGCTCTGGTTTCTAATGCAGCACTATCTGTTTTTGTCTGTTGCCATTTAGCCTTGCAGTGGAGACGGTTCACCCTCATGGGTCACAGTATGGGTAAGTGGCTCTTGTTCTTGTAAACTGTGAGATTAATAGAAATCAGTAGATAATTAACTTCCAAGACATGCTGCTAGGAGCTGCGTTGGAATATTTATTATATTATGTCAAGTACCAGGTTCCTGCTTGAGTGATTCAAAAATCTCTGCCCTTGTTTGAAATGCCTCTGCTTTCAAGACCGTCTAGTACAGGCAGTGGTAACTCTTGCTGGGAGCATTTCCCCCACTCACAGGAGGGAGCAGCGATTGGCAAAGAGGGGTGGTCTACGCAGGAGAATTCACAGCAGGCCTTCGTGCCTGGTCCCCACAAAGCCTGGGAACAGACAGCCCATTTGGTGAGCTGTAAAGCTTGCTGAGGGGAACTGAACTCCAGGATCCATCCCTTTGAGCTTGGACTGTGATTTAATTTTGCCACTATTTGGAGTTTGCTTCCTAGAGCTGCTCTGGTCACAGCTAACAGGACCTGCACATCAAGGTGTTTTAAACAGTAACTCCTCCTTGGCCTTTGCTGCCTGAGGGAGGTGGGAACGGCACACGATGGAGAATAAAGCAGGTCAATGGCCCTGGTCTCTGCCTGCATCCTGTGGGTGGGAATGCTCTCCTCTGTACTGGGGCTTTGTCCCATGGTACATGCAAATTTTTATTTCTGAGGCAGCTCCTGCTGTGAGGAAGGGGAATGTCTGTTACCAGGGGCTGTTCTGTGCATAACTGAGCACCCTTTTCTCCTTTGCAGGTGGGGCTGTGGCAGGAATGGTGAGTAAAGCGTAATTTCTTCATGGGGTTGTGATTTCTGCAGCTGCAACAACAAATGGGAGAGGAATGAAGGGACAGACCTGGATCTCAGGGGAGGAGAGGCCCTTCCCTGATCCCTCTCCCATGTAGCAGGATAAAGACATCGCTCAGTGCTCAGCTCTTCATTCTCTTATTGTTTCATCTCTCCTCAGTTCTGTTTCCTTTATCCTGAGATGGTGGACAAGGTGATCCTGCTGGAAAGTCTTGGCTTTCTTCTAGCTCCAGAGGTTAGATCTCCCGTATTTCTCTTCACTTTTTTAAAACAGAAAAATAGATGGGTTTTTTTTCTTTCCCTCATTTGTTCAGAGAAAGCACTGATGTGACCACTTCCTGGCAGGTCACACAAGTCCCAGGGCTCTTCCTTTTGGCAGGCACTGATCTGCTCCTTGTTGCATGGACTGAAGTCCATCCTTAGGGTGGCCCTTGGGGCACACGTGGTAGAGCTCCACATCCTGCAGTGCCTTAACACTGAAATTTGTCAATTGTGCCAAGCCCTTGTATGAAGGAAACTGGAACCTCTGTCCAGGCAACTGGACAGCTGAGGTTATCTTTTTGCCAACAGCTTGTTGGGCAACCTGGGTACGAGATTGGTGGATTTCTTTTTCTGTTCCTGGCAGTTCAAAAAGCTGCATTCCCAACTTGCCATCACTGCTACCAGATGCTGGAGCTTTTGTTGGCAGAAGTGGGACAGAAGCCCTAGGTCAGAGAGACAAAAGATATCAAACTTTGGAGAGTTGTCCTCAACTCAGAAGTGAGGTAGGAAGGGGAAGAAAAGATTGCAAGGATAAAGAGTTAGTAAGTTCACTACAGCAGTATTGATGTTCCCTTTCTCCCAGAAATGGGCATTTTTAATAAGATACCCATACTGGTACCAGTTCTGAGGGATGTTGAAGGGTGAAATTCCCTCTTCCACACTCCGATAAGAGGTAAAATCATTCAGAAGAGACGGGTTACTCCTCTTCCCTGCCTCTCTGTGTTTCAGGACACTGAGGCATGGCTGAAATCTAAAAGGAGGGTGATTGACAGATTACTGAGTCTGGAGGCAAAGCAGCAAACCCCCAAGGCACGGAGCCCCGAAGCAGCATTGCAGAGGTGGGTTCCCATCCATCCTCTTTTATTTACTATCTGCCCTCACCTTGACAGAGTTACAGCTGCACAAATGAGAAAGGAAAACTGTCCCTGCATTTCACCTTTCAAGTCCTCTGGAATCCCAGCAAGACCTTTTGCTTCTGCTGCCAGAAGCTGCTGCTTCTTCCTGCTCCTTTCTGAAGCAGCTTGAGAGCTCGCTGTCACCTTGTCATGCCATTTTTGCTTCGCTTCCTCCTTTTTTCCAGCAGCACAATCTCTCTGCCGTGTCTCCCTCAGGCTCTTAGAAGCAAACAGCCATCTGACAGCAGAGGGTGGGGCAATCCTGCTGCAGCGAGGAGCAACTGAGACACCCGCTGGTAAGGGGCTGTGTGGTGCTGGGCCACTGCTGGGTGTGGGAAGGGACTGGTGCCAACAGCCATTGTCTTCTGCAGGGTACAGGGTGCCCTAGCTACAAATTTACGCAGCCTGAATGGGATCAATTAAGTCTGGGAATGGAGAACTCTGCCTCCAGCAACTGAATTTGGTGCTCAAGTCCTAGAACAGCTGAAGAAAATAAATTTTAAAAAGGAGAAATCTGAATTAATCCTATTCCTCCCATCTCAAAATGTCTTAGGCAGACCCCAAAAGTGAGTTAAAACAGAACAACTCCTGCTGCTATGAAACATGAAAATCTTCTGGTTTTTTTTTTTCCAGGGCTGGTGTATAACAGAGACATGAGAGCCCGTACGGTGAGCACTGCTCTTCTGACGTGCCCCCTGCTACTTTGGAGCACTGAGCTTACAGACCACTCAGACAGAGGATGCCTGTTCACTGAGCTAGGCCCTGCCTCCACCCAGCCACTTACTTTCCGCTTCCCTAATTTCCACGTCTCCTTTAAATGCCGCTTTTAAAAGAGCCTGCACTTGATCACTGATTCAGCTTACAGTCACTGGAAAATGTTACCGCTTATTTTTTTAGAAGTTCCTCTGCCCCAGGGCCTCCTGGCCACATTTTCCTGCTGTTACAACTCTTCAGGCAGCAGACGGATGGATGCTTTCTGTCAGCTGCTTTGTCAGGTGACCTGAATAAGAAGGGGAGTAAAGTCCTAAGGTTTGGTATTTTGATAGTGTTGCACCACTTTTGAACAAATAGGGCCTCCTCTACCTGTGCTACTGCCAGGATGTGGAAGCCAGGGTAATGTACTCTCTCCTTTTTAGTAAAAGGATTTTTAAAGCTTTTCTCTATGAGATCATTCCCGTATGTGCTGCAGCGTAGCAGGCAGTGTTGTTGGCAGCCCTGAAACACAGCTGGACAGGAGCCTTTGCAGAGCCAGCTACTCCTTTGTGCAGCTTGAACGCTTGTCATGTCCCCAGCTTCAGGGCCACAGCTACTTCAGCCTTCAGAGCCACTTGTGCAGGAGGGCTTGGGGATACCCTCTGCCCCCAGCTGCTGTCCCTAAACCTTGACACTTTCCCTGTCTTTGCACCTGCAGCAGAGTCGAGAGTTCTTCACGGTGGAGCAGTGTGTGAAGCTCCTGCAGAAGATCCAGGACCGTGTTCTCATCATTGTGTGAGTGAGGCACAAGCCAAACCAACCCTTGCTGTCTCCCTCAATGGACGGACCGAAGGCTAGGAAGGAGTCCTCCACTACCCCTTCCTCTAGACCTTTGGCCGCTTGGCATAACAGCACGGCCTCACATGTGAGAAGGTATTTCCCAGTTCTCCACCACTGCCCTGGGTTGGGCAGGCTCCTGGAGAAGGCAGAGAGCAACTGGAACATCCTCCCAGCCTGGCACTCTGCTTTCAGGCTGGGACTCCCTGGTGCAAGGCTGACTGAGGAAATGCTAGTCCTGCCCCATCTTCCTCATGCTCCTGGCTTCACAATCCCATCTCACAACTTTCCATTCCTTGGCACTACAGCAAGGGGCCATCCTGGTAAATATGTGATCCTCCACAGCACCACACCTACTTGCTGTCCTCCTGACCTGACTCTACCCCAGTCAGCAACACAGCCCACCCCCTTCTCCAGACCCCAAAACCTCTTGCCTGAGCAAACAGGTGAAACTACAGCAGTTTCCATCTCCTTCAGCTGCTCCTGGAGCCCCTGCCCTGACTGAGCTCCTGCAAGCTCTCCTGTGGCGCCTGGGGCAAGAAGCTCTGGGGACATGGCCAGTGGCTTGGACAGAACCCCACAAGCTGTTAAACTGTCAGGATGCATAGCTTGTTCTGCGAGTCACCCTCTGCATTTTTCCCATCTCCTTGGAGGGCAAGGTGTACAGGGCTCTGGCTACCTTGGCTAGTGTGGTGCTGTTAAAAGGTTGTCTAGAAAACAAGGGGAAGTGCTAGCAGTTGAGAAAAGAGGTGCAGTTTTTGCTTCCCTGATCTGTTTTAGTATCATAAGAGGTTAAGGTTGTTCCTGCTTGCCCAGAAATGTAATGTTGTGATGAGGTCAAGTCCTTTGGGCCACAGAGATGCTTTTGAGCCTGGGACATCTCCTTGTCCCATCACCAGCACAGTAGGAGACAGCATGATCATAGCTCTGCAGGAGATCTAATGCTGACTTCTCCAGGGCAACTGCCCTGGTACCTCCCTCTCTGAGCAAGGCATATCCTGTTTAAGTAAGCAGCAAGGAGAGGCAGAAGGGACCGAGGAGATGTGGAAACTCTAAGGAAAAGGTTAAGAGCAGAAGGCAGAATGGTGGCAGGGAATGATGTTCTCAAACCAGTTACAGAGCCAGCCCTGGGAGGACAATATTTAGCCAGTCTCCACTCTGATACTACTAGGCAGTCACCCAAGGTTTTACAGAGAGTTTGATAAAAAATAGCTGCTTAGCCAAGCTGTGCAGTGCACTCTACCACCTATGACCCTGTCACCCTGCTGTTTATGAGCAGCCTGGAAAGAACAGTTGAGACTGTCACTCCACTGTCTTGGGGACACTGCTTCTGCCCAGGATAGCCACAAAGACAAATGGAGGCACACTGAGTGCTGTACTGAGCCTTGCTGTTGTTTTTCAGATCACAAGATGGACTCTTGGTACCACACAACCTATCCAGCAGAAATGACTTTGTGAAAGGCATACAGGAGGCATTTGAGTCTACCCTCAAAGAGGTGAGAGCAAACTTCATCCTTGCATCTCTATTTGCCACCAACCTGGGAGCAGCAGCTAGGAAGCAGCCGATCTTGGTGGGCATCCTCCACTGGGTGATTTGTCCTGAACAGCACAGCCCTCACACCGGGGGGCACGGAGAAAGACAACTTTGTCCCTGCTGCCAAAGTCCCAAGTTAGTACTGCCCTCTGGAGCCAGCTCTTCCTTGGTCCTCCCATTTCTGTCCTGCCTCACTTGCTCTGTCCCTTCCCCTAAGGGTCATACAGCAAGCAGTGTGTGCCTGAGGAACTCTTTCCTGGTCCACATCTTGTGTCCTTTCCCTCCAGCACATCCAGCTCGTAAAGGTGCCTGGGAGTCATTTTGTGCACCTGAATGAGCCCGAGGTGGTATCTGGGATCATCAGCAACTTCCTGACAGCACAGAACACCAGGGCCAGACTCTAGGAAGCCCTCACGGCTGCAGCAGTCCAGGAGAACTAGGAGCTAACAAGCAAGCACCAGAATTGTCACCATTCCTACCTCGCATCCAACATCAGATTGTGATACTACTTCCTACGCTTAGCTCACCGGAGGGTGGAAGCAGGTCTGCCAGGGGTTCTCTGAAGGAGAGCTGAGCAAAGTATCTCATTTGCCAAAGGGAGAAGGAATCCTTGCTCCACTTCCAGCTCTGTGAGTACAGGGATAGAGGCCCAAAGTGGCCTTCCCCTTGGCTTACTCCAAACTTGCACCCTGAAACAGACTGCAACACAGACAGAGCAGAACCCTGAAACAGAGCAGAACACACATCCTCTGTGACAGCAGCAGCACCAGCTTTGGCACTGCAAGAGGGGTGGCTCATCTTGCCTCCTTCCTGAGGATGGTGTGGACAGGCTGCTCCCAGGATTTAACCTGCTGAAAAACAAGGAAAGTGTTCTGCTTCTCTGCTTACTCCCATAGATGTCTGAGCTCAGAGGGCCTCAGTGTCTCTGTTCTACTATGAGAGCTACTGGTTTTTTAAGAATCAGCTTAAATAAGAGCCCACCTGGGCAGAGAAGACCATTTTAATGAACGCTAGAGAATGTCCCTAATCCTCTAGCTGAAGCAGCTGCGAGAACTACAAATTATGGAAAAGTTGGCAGAGATTATTTCTGTGCTAAATAAAGATTAATGTCCTAATGTTAAGTCTGTCTTCTTCACTCTATAGGAGAACAAACCTCCTTTCTCTTTCAGGCCGCTCACCCAAGCAGGTAAAATGCATCTTGGGAGGCTGCAATTTTTACACACTGTCTGCCTTAGGCAGGCTATATTAAGGATCCGCCTCCTAGTTAAATTGATGCGCAAAGCCCACTGAAGCAGGCAGGCCCATCATCTCCGCAAGCAACGCAGACTGGATCTGTGGTGAGTTTTTAAGGAGAGGGTAAATCCATTTTATCTCAGCTCTCTGTAATTTATCACCACTTCCACCTTACATTCATGGTCACATCCCTAGTGAGGCTACAGGTAGTAAAATAAATGTGTAAAAGCCTGGGGCTCGGTGGGTTACTTTGATAACATACATGTCCAAAGCTGCACAAATGCTGTAGGAGCAGTACAAAAGCATTGCCCTACACCTAAATGTGCCTGCTGCCATCCTTACCTGCGTTCTGTGAGCTGGGGACAGGTTAAGTGGAAACAGACCGTGAAGAGTCTGGTTTCTCCTTCCAACCCAGGCTGCTCAAAGTGGCATTTGTTTTTGCAGCAGTGCTGGGTATCAAGAATTTCCCATGGCCTAGACACGGCTGCACAGCTGGATGACTGGGCATCGCAACATGGCTGAGAGGGAGCTGCCAGCGAGGGAATCAACCAAGAAAAGGGGTAGGGCTCTGTACCAAACCACCGATCTTTCCTTGTGACAACAGGTCTGGGGATTTTGCAGTTAGGCTTCTCCTAAAGTCACTTCCCTCCTCTTTCCTTCAATAAAATGTGCAAAGGAGCACCAGGTTACAAGCCATGATTTTTACCACTACCCCAGCACACAAGAAGCTGTTTCCCACAGGAGACCAGGGGGAGAGAGAAGCATTCCCATGTTCTGGAAACAGTAGCAGCAGTTTATTTACAGTTCTTCAGCCATTCCCTGCCCCTGCAGAGGTGTGCTAGGTCAATCCCAGTTCTCACCAAGCTTCAGGAGGTGTGTTTTTTGGTGGCAGGGAGATAGAGGTGGTCACAGGACCTGCCTCAGCCCCTTGACCTGAGCACCCCAAGCAGTGGTGCCACATGGTCAAATGACAGAAGAGCAGGAGGATACTGGTACAAGTAAAGGGGACTCCCCTCCAGCAGCAGTTGCTGGGATCTCCCATTTCAGATCCAAGGGTAGAGGCAACCCAAAGCTGCCTCAATTCCTTAAAATCCTTTGGCAAATGGAGTCAGTAGGCATCTCTCCTACCCTCTTCAGCACAGGCACCTGAGGAACAGCTCAGCACAACCTAGTACGGCCGAAACTTGCGCTGGGCTCGCATCAGTGCGATCCTCTGCTTGTCCTCCTCAAATTTCTTCCTCAACTGGGCAATGTCTAAAACATGGAGAAAGAGAAAGAACAGGTCACACGGGAGCAGCAGATCTCCCTCTCCTGGGAGCTTCACTTCCACACACCAGCAAGGGCTCAGTCCCAACAGCCCCAACACACACTTCCCAGAGCAGGTCGTTTTACACCTGGGCTGAGTGCCAAGCTGGGGCTCCAGCCGTTCATCTCCGGCGGTGCTGCAGCTCCCTCTTGGGGAGGAATCTGGCTAGTCTCCCGCTTCAATCGCTGCCTTTGTGCACACTGAATAAGCATCTCCTGGAAAACCACGACCTGCACACCCTCCCACAAAATATTCCAGCAGCCCTTGCTAGGACAAGAGGTGGCAAGAGGCCTTCCAAGAGCTGGTGAGGCCATTCAGACCCAGCCAGCCAGCTGTTTACTGGCAGCTGGACGTAGCCTCCACCAAAACCAGAAGTATGTTCTTTGGGCCACAGTGTGAGAGACAAGAGACACTGGTAGAGGGAGGAGATTTGCACACTCACGCTCTCTCTTGCTCTCACGATGCTGCCAGGCATAGAAGTTGAGCAGCTCTTTTCGGGCCCTCTTCTGTTTCTCCTTCTCCAGCACCCGCAGGTTGGCAGCTTCTGTCCGGGGCAGGCCAGGCTTCCGGCCCTTCCGTGTCACCTTCACCCAGCCTTCCTCATCCGGAACACCCTCCTCCTTGGCTGCTTTGGCTTCTTCCTATAAAGACAGAAGGGTGAGGCAGCCCACTACAGATGCACAGCCTGATGCATAGCTCCCCCACAGCCCTCCCTTAAACACAGGCAAAGTTACAGCTCCTGCTTCCACACAAGATTTAAAAAGGAAGGCATGGGATCAGGGCTGTAGGCGTTCAGCTCTCAGTCACAACACTGCATGCCAGCCAGGAACCGATTTATTTGTGCTGTAAGCCCTGGGGGAAGGGTCAGGTGTTACAGACCAAACCAGGGCCTGACTGCCCACCAGCAACTGGGAGTAAAAAACCTCTGCCAAACAGAGAGACCCTCAGCCCTTTCCACTATGGCCGGAGCACTGAGAAATCTCTCTTCTTTCCCTCTCCCCCAAGAAAACTGCTTAGCTGGATTCCCTCCCTAGCCTGGCCTCACCTCAGCCATCTTTTTATCATAGTCTTGCATGTAGGCATCCACCTCAGCCTTCAGCTCCTTTGGATCCACGATAGAGGCCTCATAGCTGGCGATCCACTCTGAGACAGAGAGTGCACAAGTCAGCAGTAGCTGCTGTTAGAAGCAGGCTAGTGTGGTCCTTTTGGGCAGCTCTAGAGTGAATTCTAGAGTGGGGGAAGGACACGCCGTTCCCATTTGTGTTCAGCTTCCCCCCGCCACAGCTCAAACCGACTTGCATCCGCGAGCACAACCAATATGCGATGGGAAGAGTTTGCAACTTTCCCAGGCAGACGTGGGCTAGCCTTAAGCCCAAGGGGCACAACATTCAGGGCTGTTTCTGTCAAGGGGTTCTATGTGAAGTGCTGTCAACTTGACAGACAACTGGTGCCTGTTGCATGAGTCTGGTCTGTGTTTTGAGGACAAGACGCAGACAGTATCTCTGAATCTATGCAATACTGAAAAAATGTCAGGAAAAAGCACCCTTCCTAGTGATCCCATTCTCCCATAAGGTCACTGGACCAGACTTCAACACCTGCTTCAGTAAGATTGCTACCCTATGAATAGTAAAAGCACACAAAACACTGAACATCCCCAAGCTTAGAACAAAATGGGACACACACGGTAGAATTCAGCAAACAAGTACAGTTCTTCCCTAGCTTTAGCCAGTAGAAAGATAGCTAGAGCTGACATACTGCTAATGCCGGTTTTCACAGGGTGGCTCTCTGTTGATATTAGCAAGGGACCTTCCTGTGATAGAGCCTTGGCTGCCTGGACACTTGCTGGTTTCCTGAACACCACGTATGCTACTTGAAATCCCTAAAAGAAAAAAACACCCAGGTGATTCAGATGTGTCGGGGAAATTGGCGATGAGCACCAAACTGCAGTACAAACAGCTTAAAAAAATAAAATAAAAATCAAACCACAAGTGGCAGTAGCATAAGAAAAAAAAGACAGTGTAAATTAAGTAAGTAATCACATCACCCAGTGCCCCATATGGTTTCCTGTGCCTCATGTTATGAAGAGAACCATTCAGTACTTGCCATGTTTTCTCACTAATGCATCGGTACTCCTCTCCCCCATGAGCTTTACCTTTACAGTTTTGTGGTCGAAGAATTTAGACGTCAGTTTATCTTTTTTCTCTCCTGGCCCTGGCTTGTCACACATGTCCACAGACTGCACACGCCCGCAGCGAGAGAACAGCCTAGACAGAGAGTCCTTGACACGGACAGTAAGAGAGAACACGCGGTACACGACAGCAGGAGCGATGCATCCCACGCGCAACCTGTAGAGGTCTCCGGGCGGCTCCCCGGCCCCAGCCCGGCCCCCCGCCCGCAGCAGCCCCAAGGCACGCCGGCTCCCGGGCCCCAAGGCACTGCCCTCGGCCCCCAGCCGCCCCCACTCACCGGGCCGCAGTACGGGGGCACGTTGAGGACGAAGAGCGTGCGGCGAGGCGGGTGCGCGGTGTCGGCCCCTTCCCGCACCTGGTGCTCTTTCACCAACAGGCAGTGGGGCGAGCGCTGCCGCTCCGCGAACTTCACCGCCAGAGCTGCGAGGCACGCACCGGTCTGAGACGCCGCTGCCGCCCCGGCCCCGCTCCCGGTGCCCCCACGCTGCCCCTCACCCGCGTACCCCGCCGGCCCCGCTCCCGGTGCCCCCACGCTGCCCCTCGCCCGTGCACCCCGCCGGCCCCGCTCCCGGTGCCCCCACGCTGCCCCTCGCCCGCGTACCCCGCCGGCCCCGCTCCCGGTGCCCCCACGCTGCCCCTCGCCCGTGCACCCCGCCGGCCCCGCTCCCGGTGCCCCCACGCTGCCCCTCACCCGTGTACCCCGCCGGCCCCGCTCCCGCCGCACGCCCCGTGGCGGCCGCCATCTTCTCTGCGCGCGGCGGCGCGGAGACTGCCGGGAGCTGTAGTTCCCTGGGCGCCACGCGGCGCTGGTAATGGCGGCGGCGGCGGGGGGACCCGCCGCAGCCCCGGGGTTGAGTTTGTTTTTATAAAAACAGTGTAAAACTCAGGCACTGTCCTTAATCTGAGAGAGGCAAATAAATTTTAAAGAGATGTAGAAACATTCAAAGCCAACTGCTTTTAAAGACTCTTGTTAATTAAAAAAACCTCAAAAAAACCTTTACAGAGGAACTTGTAATGGAAGACAGGACCATTCCAAAAATATTGAAGCAAGACTAATGCACGAGGTGACAAAATATGACATGATATGGAGAGTTAACCCAACCAAATATCGAGTTAATGAACATTGTCAGAAGGTACAGGCAAAAGCCATGAAAATATACCAAACTTGCACATTGTGGCATCACTTCAGAAGTCCTCACATGTTTGAAATGAAAGAAAAAAACCCAAAACAAACAAAAGAAACACTGTTACAAATTACCTACCACCTGACCTGGTCATCCATTTAATTTAATGTCTAAATTAATGCACATTAAATTAGTGTGCAGGCAATTAGTATTTCATATGCAAGTTCATAATTTCTACCAGTCAAGAAAAAAAACCCAACACAAAAATATAACCATGTTACATGAGGATGAATGTAGACAGATGTGAGATCAGAAGGTGGTAGGTATAAAACCATGATTAGCATGACAATTGCAGGAGGTCCAGGAGAAATTGGAGAGCCGAGGTGAACTACCTGAAAAGGGAGTAACAGTTACTCTTATTTCAGTGCCCAGCAGAAGCAGCCATGCAATGGTGCATTGAAGAGCTGATCAAGAACAGAATCCCAATATACACCAAGACATTGCTGTACAACGAGTCATGAAGTGGTGTTTGGACAACCACTTAATTCACTGATTTATCAAAAATAAGAATATACTGCCATAGATCACAGAGCTATGGAACAGAGCAGTCAGCAGCTCTTCCAAGGAAGTATGTCAATGTCATCATAAAACTCTCAGATAAACCAAACATAATGCAGAGTTTAACAGTAAGTTAAAATGCATCTTGTTATTTCAAATGGACATGAATTTATTAATTTTAAAAAATCCTTGAGTCTCCCCATTCTTTCAGAAGAGGCAAGAGATGCATTCACAATACTTCACATTTAAACAGCCTTCTGTCTAGGTGATAATGAAAGTGCCCCATTTCACCTAGAACAGGTACCCTGATTTCAAAGCTGGTTTTGTTAAAAAGTTACTTTTTAAATGACTAGGCTGTCAGTAACAAAGGCTGCTTTTTTTCTGTGAAAAGAGAATTGGAATTAGATGGACACAAATGACTCCAATTTAGTTGCAAGAGTGAGCTGCTAATTTTTGTGATCCAGATTAAAAGGTGAATGAGTAATAGTTCTCTCACCCATATGCTCCTCTTGGTCTTCATCACATTGTCAGTTTTGGAATTTCGATGTTCACCTAGAAAGCACGACTGACTCAATGTTGGAACACCACCACTTATCTTTAGTTGCTTCACAGCGTCTAAAAAGGCTTAGAATCCACTCTCTGTATAACAAACGTTTATTCAGAAACAGGGAATACATTATCTTCTCCAACCCCTAATGTTTCCTCTCCCTCCCCCCGCCTTTTTTTAAATAAAACACAGGTATTTGGTGGGCAATCTAAAAAAGGAGAACAAGAGCTGTCTTAAGTCCCCTCCCCTACAAACATCTGCTGTTCACATGAAGCACCCTACCAAATCATGGTGTCACTGGCCTTCAAACCAAAAAGAGTACTCCAGAAAAACGAGTCCTGCCAAGTCCTTATTATTTCTATGGCTAAAAGGGATACAGTGAGATAGAGGAATGGTCTGCACGAGCTAGATAGAGGAAAGAGGTCATACAGAACAAGAAAGCAAAAGAAACGTAGGGTTGTCCAAGAAACGGAATCTGGACTTTCAGGAGCTACTCAGCAGAGCTGAACAGAATGGATTACGTTAGTCTCCCAGCTAGTAGGATCAAGTTCAACCCCCAACCAGATTCTGGAAGTTGCTCTCAACTTTCCCCTCTTAGAATACAACTTGAACAAACACAAGCGAGTGGAGCTACCGGGACTTTCAACATCCAAGGCGCCAATGCCGTACAAAGAATGGGAAGTACTGGAAGTGCCACCTAGTGGCCTGTCACACACTCACTGGCCCACACCACGTCCTCGCTGCCCTGCACGGGACTTGACACTCCTCTCCTGCGTTCCTTACACAGTGCTCTCTGCTCCTAAACCTCTCCCTGAAGCAATACACAGCAGCAATCATCCTCCAAATCCAGGCATGCCAGCAGCATACCGGCAGAGCAGCCGAACACTGCCCAAACAGCATCTCTCAAAGAAATGAGTTCTCAGACGCAAGACCTCGTGTATTACGATCTGAAAAGGGTCCCAGGTCCTTCCTTTTTATAGGAGACTGGGTGAGTTAGAAGGTAAGAAAGAAACTGACATCTGTGCATCAGCAGGAGGAGGCAATATAGTCTAACGGGAGGCAAACAGCTGGGCTTCTTCTAGCTCTGAACACGACTGGTTCTTAATTTTTCTGTCCAGAAAGAGGAGAGCGACTGAGCCTGACCCTCCTGAGCAAATATATTCACTGTACCAATCTCAGAACAACCTTCCAGCACTACTAGAGTTGAAACATCCCTGCCCATTGCACAGTGGCTGGTGCACTTGTACGTGTGGCCTTTCTGCCTGACGTTGCCGTTGGCACACACAGCGGGCAGCTCCGCTTTACCCTCTTCTTCTCAATGTCCCAGCTGCTGAGCAGCAGTGTCCAACTGCCAGAAGGAAGAGGTATGCCACCAAATGCGTACAAGGCCATTCTGTACAGAGCCCAACCTGACTTTGTACCCAGCGCGGCAGCTTCAGAAACAATGCGATGCTCTTGCCTGTGCACGATCAAGGGGGTGCACCTTTTAGTTAAAGGTCAGTCAGAAGAAAAGAGGAGGAGATCACTACTCCTTCCCTCAGAGTCTATGTGCACTTTTAATGGCCACTGGGGGCTTTGGAGTAAAGGATGGAGTTACATGGTATATGCTTGGTAATACATTACTGGCAGAAGGGGGAGGTTATTCTCTTGGGAAAAAAAATCATGGAAGAAAACTCCAACTATGAAAACAGAAAGTACACACACAAGAGGAAACACTATTGTACAGTAAGGTAGCGATCATAGAAAACAAAAAATTTCAGGATAGGCAAATGCAAGTAACATCTGCACTCCTGCACTTTCCTCATCCCCCAACTTATACGAATTTTCCAGTCCACTGCTTGCTCCCCCCTCTCAGAGTTTAATTTTGAATTCTGTGGGCTGCACAGAGGCAGAGACCCCTGAGGATTTGAAGAGTGCCTTCAAGATAGTTTCAGGGTCCACTTCAGCTGGGGGATTTGAGGAGGCGCTTGCACTTGGCCGGCGTGGTTCCCCTTCCTTCTTCACTGAAGGGGTATCACTCAATCGGCTGGAGGATTAAAAAAAAAAATTTAAAAAAAAGGGCAGTATTTAACCTCTCTTTATGATAAATAAACTTTAACACTGTCTGTTTTCACTGTTATCAGTGTTGCCCCAGTATTAGAGATAAAGGTTTTAAATATGCTTTTCTCACAAGAAAACATCCTCATCTCAGATTATTTTTGAGCCTCAGGGCTGAGAACACTACGTAGTCAAGCTACATTGCACTCCACTCAACATATTGTGGCACAGAAGGGGAGAGAAAGAAAATTCATGGGACAACAACTCTCAAAATAGAACCTGCAAAAGCATTTGGTTCTTTTCCCCACTGAAGGACACTCACAGCAATATAGGTTGGTCTGAGGTGATGACATTCCCATTCATATGAAGATTGCATTTCATTGGTTGACCTAAATAAAAACAAAATTCATTCTAATCAGAATTGGGGTAAGGCGAGATCCTTGAGACACCACACAACACCGCAAGCAGTAAGAGTTCAACATGCTGGGGAAACACAAGGAAGAACAGCTGATAAATCTTTTGCTGCAAAAATCAGAGCAACAGAAGAGCCACTGAAACACTCAGTAAAATATGAAGGATCACACTAATTAACAAGTTACACAGAAGCATGAAACCCTTAGCAGGAACACAAGAGGATCACCCATTCTTAGCTCTCTGCTCCTCATCTAACATCCATAACATGTCCCTCAATCTACAGAAAGAAAAAGCACCTATTTCCAGCTAAAACCCAACAGTTCATTAATGTAAACATTAATTTCAGTTTAACACGGTTAAAAAATAAAATTGCACTATTCAAAGTTTATGGAGAACCTGATACTGTTTTACAAGTCCAATTCAAAATGTCTCTGAGTACACCCTGAAACTATTGCAAATGCTAGTTTTACTTGTACTTTGCAAGCAGCTCTGTAAGCAGGTAAAGCGTTCCTAAGGACTATCCAGCTCCTGGTACCAAATCAGAAACGCAAGAAATTTCATTTGGAAGTTAGATCGGGAGACTTATCAGGACCCTGCCTCTGGCTCTGAACCTTCTTTTTCTAGGAAAACGTGGGTGGGTTTTTTTAATTGCATTTAAATAAACTGTGCATATATTCAGCTAGTTACACAGCAGTTATTACCTTATCTAGCTCTTGAACTGATTTTGTGGTCTTTTTCTCTTGCTAGCATATTAGCACCTAAGATGCTTTTACACCTTCCACTCAGGTGGAAAAGTGATTGTTGATCTATTTATCCTAAATGCAACTCTGGCATCAAACTTACCATCTAAGCACCTGTTGTTGTATTTCTTATATGCTGTGATAGCATCTTCTTTCTTCACAAACACTACCTCAGCCATTCCAGGGTGCACCAGGCGGGCTCGCTTCAGGGCACCACACACACAGAATAACTCCTGAGGGCAGAGAGTCAGTCATGACCATGGTCACATCAGAGGCACTGCATTAGAAGGCTTTACTTGCTTCATCACACCACCCATCCTGCTTATTAAATACCTGACAGGATCTGGACACTCGTCTTACTGTGTTTGTTATGGTGCAAGTACTTAGCACTAGTAATAGAGACTACACAAGCAGGGAAGTTCAGGGCCAGTACCCAGTGGTGTTTTTCACACAGGAAGACCAGGTTCATTCTCAGCCCAGTGAGAATGGAAGCCCCTAGATAATCTGGATGGGGCCATAACTTTGGGTAGAAGCATGACTTGGCATGAACTATTCTTCTGTGATGTCAGGTATCTCAAAATACTCTGTGGGATGTTGTCCCATTTTCTTAAGCACACATTTAAAAAAAAAAACGTAAACAAACCCCAAACAATCAGGAACCCTTGAAGTTTTTGCAGGGACAGTAAACCCACATCACACCCCTCTTCACTGCATTCACCATAGATCAAGTGATTTATCAAAAGAGGTAAGATAAGGAAAGGAAGTGTCACTCCTGCACAGTCTAGCAGTAAGCAACACTCACAACAATATCTTCTTCTGTGACTCGAGGATGCAGATTATTTACGGTCATCTTTGTGCCTTCCAAAGGACTGAACGCCAGCTGCCAACACAAACAAATGCATTACATGAAAAAGGTCAGAAATACAGCACACAATATAGCACAGCAGAGAAAGCAGTAAAAAGTCACTAAGGGTATGTCTGTACACACACACAAAGGAGAGAGCTACAGCTAGTAATGGGAAGTATCCATGTTTACTAAAGCCCAGCTCATCTGATGGCAAAAATGAACTCCTTTTCCATGCTAGTTTCTCTCTGAAGTAACTTTTCACTCTTATTCCCAGTAATAACACTAACTTAATCTGCAGACACAGTACTCTGGTCATGCCCACACTTTTAATAGCCTGTCTCTGTTGTACTCTACAACAGCCAGCAAACCCCAAAATACAGCTCCAGCCTCTCAAGAGCATGCTGAACGCAACACCCCTAGGAACACCTGGTGGGTTACTTGTACCCAACATCAGGCAGTTTGGCAAAGCAACTTCAGGCAGGCTGTTTACAAACTGCCTGGGAGGTCTCATGTGTACCTGGGAGGTCTCAAGATTAGCTGTATTTGGAAGAACTCTTTTTTCTCCTTGCCAGCGAAAGTGGATACACAACATGCAATGTATCAAATAGTGTTAAAACACTATTCCTAGGGACATGAAAGCCACCATGGAGTGTCCACACAACTGCCACCTCCCTATAACATGGATTCCTCCACGACCATGTGCAGGGAAAGGATGTTCAGACAGGTTTCAAATTCTTGGGACACGGACTGCAGTTATCAAAATGACCTTGATGATGTTCCAGAAGTAATGGTGAAAGGTAGACAAAAATGAGCTGCTCACATGTCCGATGAACATCAAGTTTCAGATGTTTCAGAGACTTCCATAAAGTGCATTTTCCCCTTCCCTGAGCTCACCTCAACGGGTGCTGGCTCTTTTGGAGGCTCTTCCTTTGTCACTAAGGTCCGGGACATGTTTGTCAAGGCCTTTGTCCGCATAGGAGCGGGAGGTGTAGGTGGAGCTGTGTATGTGTCGTTCTGGACCACTTTAGTCAGGGGAACAGTCTTGGACAGAGAGAATTTATTGCTGCTCAGACCAGTCTACAGGAAGAAAAAAGAAAGTATCTCAGAGCTGCAGCCTACAAAAGCCATCACTCTTCTTCAAGCACCATCGCCATATTACTAGTATGCACTAAGAGCTGCATGTCCATCCCACTGTCAAAACCACTACAGTGCTGAAGACTTTCAAAAGGCTGAGGGAAAAAAAAAAAAAAAAATCAGTGAAAGCTTCTGGGCATAAACATAAAAAGGTATGTTTATGCAGAAACAGCACTTCCCTCATAAGCACTTTTTGGTTTCATACTTTTCTTAAATGAACTTTAACAATGTGATCTGAATTTGAGAAGCTCCTTTCATCCGAAGATTTTCAAGTACTTTACAAAGTGTTCACAAAGATTGCTCATTAACAGTAAGACTGAGAAGCCCCAGTACAAAGAGCAGTAATTCCTCAGAATCACCAAGCTAGGGCACACAAAGACATGGAACGTAACCTTTGTAGCTGGAAACACCTGAGTTTAAAGCAAGACTAAAACTTGTACTTGGAAGCTGCTGTGAACACTGCAAAGAACAAATTTACTCCTGAAAAAAAACCCTCAAAAAACCCTTGTAAGATTATTTGAGAACCACAAATAGCCAGAAGCTGTATTCTGAATACCCACATGAGGAAATAAATTCCTGGAGTAATCACTGTACTACAGTGCCTGCGTGATGGTAAAACGACATGAATTTGCTTTTCCAAAACCAGAGAATAACTTAGCACAAACCTATGTCCAACTCCCATGTTTGAAACAGGGCTAACTTCAAAGACACATTAAGTTGGCTACAGGCCTTATCCAGCTAAGCGCTGAGTATTCAAGAATGATGGCTGCACAACCCCTCTGGGTCCCCGTGCCAGATGCTGATCAGTACCATGAGAATTTCATCAACTAGAATTTCTTCTGCTGCAGTAAATTTATTGGTTTGTCTTCTCCATGGTCACTCCTGAAAAGGACCTGGGTCTTGCCTTTTCCACGACCAGGCAGTGAGAGTGGACAAATTTCACTACAGCCTTCTCAGCCTTGAGACACTGCTCTCACACCCTCTCCTTACAGAGGGCTGCAGCCCTCTGACCACCCTATTTACTGGTTCCAGTCATGTCTTTCTTGTATCACAGAGCCCCAAGATAGGCACAGAATTCCAGATGCATTCTCAAAATGTCAAACAGGAATAATTATCTTCCTTGATTTGCTGGCTATGATTTCACTAGATCTACAGGTGGCCTTTGCTGCTGGAAGGATGCACTACTCACTCATTCTTGGCAGATCACACAGTAGGACCCCCAGGCTCTTTCCTACAAAGCTGCTTTCTAGCCAGTCAGTTCTCAGTTTAAGCTGCAGCGGGTCACCCCATGCCAAAAGCAGGACCTTACATTTGTCTGTACTGAAATTCCATCTTCTCCAGAGCAACAGTCCTCCCCAGCAAGATGCCTACTAAGATTTTTGCACAGCAAGAGATTTCCCGCTTTGATATCCAGTCTCCAGAAGCAGCAGAAAAGCTTCCCTTGCTGGTTTACTCAAACAGTAAGACAGGTTCAATGCACTTCCTCAACGAGAAGAAAGTCAAGAGCCAGGATGAAGCAACCTGCCAGCAGGGCAGAAAGCACACACTCTGTCTGCTAAGGGCCCATAAAACCAGTTATCCTAGAAGAACTCTGTTCCAAAAATAACAGTAGAAGCATTGGCACAAAGGAAGGGTGGGGTGAAGAGCAAATATTTGAGGAGAAAACATCATTTACAGACTTTAAAAGAACATAAGCTCTGTAAAGACACAGCCTCTGCGTCCATTCAATGTGAGCATGGCATGGTGGGGACTGTTCAGGTAATCTCTTACCGAGTTGTGCAGGAAACTGTTTGTGGTGGTGATTTTCATCTGTTTGCTAGGAAGGGGAGAGACGCTTTCATCATCATCTTCTGTGTCATACAGACCCTGAAATGAAGAGATAATAGTTTACATGTAAGTAGATTTCATTTAGACACTTCAAAAATAGGAAGTTTTCTCCTGCCTTCAACCATCTTCAGCTAATGAACACAATTACAGTGGATTTTAGCTTCAGGTACAGTAGTCCATGTCCAAACATCAGTATAAAAACTATCAGACCTCCTTTCCAAACCCACCACAGTAAAACTGTTTCCCTAGATATACTGAAATCACATACAGATTCCTCTACTCCTAGACCTCACTAGGACTGCTGAAGCTGCGTTAATGGAATAAAGCCTCGTGTTTTACTTTTTAGCACCCTCCTACCTTTACAGTTTAAGCCTGTGCATGTAATTTTGAAATTAGTTTGGGGGTGCGTGGTGGGGTTTTTTGAGGTTTTTTGTTTTTGTTGTTTTTAATTAAACAAATCCCTGCTGAATACACCTAAACTGAACATTCCTTTTGAATAGCCTGCGTTTTTTAGCACAGAACACATCCATCTGGCCCTAGAAAATACTGCACTAAGAGCTTTACTGAATGAATAATTAATTTTCCAGTTCAACTTAGCACTCATAGCCCTGCCTTAAAATACTGAGGTGAACTCCCACACAGGTACTTTTTTCACTGACTCTAAATAATGTCAAGGAAAAGTCTAGACACATATGGCAGTGCCCAGAACATAAGAAATCACAACTGCAAACAGCTTCCCATTAATTCAGTAGAAAGGTAAAGAAAAATGGAGGGATTAGCAATGGGAGCTTGCAAAATCAGTGGGTTGTCATAGTCAGCAAGATTCTGGTTTACAAACAGGGAACTTGTTCCAGTCACAGAAATGCTGTGAAGAAAAAAAAAAAACAAATGGATAGAAAACAGAGGAGAATTGTGCAGAAAATGAAAAGACCTGGGAAAAACACTAGGCATCAGGACAATGGACTTGAGTTTGAGACAAAATGAATGGATTGCACGTTTACAGTGATGAGGTCAGAATAATGAAGACACTTCCTTAAACAACAGCATCTGGGATAGGTGAGGGTAGCAGGCCAGCATAATGGTAACATACACAAATAACTAAAGTTACTATAATCAAGGTAAAAAGGTCCCCTGACACGATATTGTGAATGTCAGTTTTCCAGTATTTCATGCAATGCTTTATGTGTATACACACAAAATAACGTAAGTAATAAAACTGTGCAATTCCTCTCTGAAAGCACCCAAGGTAGTAAGGCGGCTGAATGGCTGGGGGCTGTGACAAAGGTCTTTAAAACTGATTCCATTAAGACAATACTCTACGGTCTTTTTCAAAATCTGCTTGATAAGGGCTATGGGAACTTTGTAAGTACATCAGAATACCAGTTAACATCGTTCACTATCAGGTTGCCAGCAGTGGCCCACAGCTGGGATTTCACAGGAAGGTTATACCCTCTCCCACCTCACTGTAGCACATTTGACCATGTACAATCACATCCACTCTCTGAAGAGGCCGGCAGCATGGTGAATCAAAACAACCAACAACTTGATCTGATGTGGTGTCACTAAGAAATTTACAGAAAAACATGAGAGCTAGAGGTCAGCCTCTAGGGAAGAAAAATACCACTAGCACACACAGATAAAACTGGGAATATCTATTTCTCATTCAGATAGCACACTAGGAATCAAAATAAATGACAGTAAATTAAAACCTCATGAAACAATCTTAACCACGCAAGACATGAAAGCTAAGCTGATGGAGAAGTTTCAAATCCTTTTCTTTCCTACTTAAAGAATTTTTTTGCACCTGCCAATGTTTATGGACACATTTTCTTTCCTGCCAAAAGTAAAAGAGTACAGAGCAGGTACACACCTGTTTATGTGTATGGTTGTTCACCACATTGATCCTCATTCCTGCTGGATGAGAGTGTCCGGGAACTGGCGCCTTCTGCTACAGTGAGAGATAAAGAACCAAAGCATTATGCACTACAATCCATCAGGTCCTCATTTCAGAAGATCAAAGCTTTAGTTGAACACCCTGAGATCACTGAAATGAAACTCACCTCCCTGCTTTGAAATATATTATCACAATATGCTCTTACGTAACATCTGTATTTCCTGTGATATGTTCAATATGAGATAGCGTCACTTAAATTAAAATCTAAGACCACATGAAGAAATGGATTCAAATTACTTAGGGTTTAGTACAAGATTATTGGGAAGGGAAGTTAACTTCAGTCCTGTCAGGACTGACTAGATCTACACTTCTGCCAATACAAAACCGTGAATGGGGTAAGTCAGAAAGTAAGTGTCTCTTCTTTTATGCTACAGGTAACTAACTACACATATCTCCATCAAACAGAAGGAGAAGTATATACTGCCCCTTAGCACTAGAGCTGGAATAAGCTGTAGTGGAATAACATGATGCACAGGGTAGTGTAGCTGCCCTTTCTGCAGCCCATTATATCACGAAACAGGGAAACCACAACAGAAGGAAGTAGGGAATGTAGCTGTACCAATCAAAAACTGAAATCATGCAACAACACCCTTAAAAATGCCCTTTTGTTTTTGGAAAAAGCTGGACGCTGCCCATTAAAGACTGGATCTTCTTACAAAAATAATCCACACAGGTAGTAAAATCTTCAGATTTGCATTTTCTCTAGACTGCAACTTACACCATAGCACCTCATGTTTCAATTTGCTAATCAATTCAGAAACAAGGATACCCGTCCTACAGAAACAGCAGCAGAACTACAGTAATTTTTTGGTTTCAAAGATTTTTTCCTTGCTTTATGAGAAACACGACCTCAGGACAGCACATTTAGAGCTGTGTGCTGTACCTTGGATCAAGATACACTAGTTTGACTACACTTCCACATTCGGGAAGATAGGAGGGTCATGGGCAATTTCGAATTTCAGTACAAGCATTTAAAAAAATGTTTAGATAATCCCTCATGTGCAAGGTTCTGTCTGCAGTCTGAATCACCACTACACCCTATCTATAAATATGTATGTTTCCTTGCACTATGTTGTCTAATAAACTGAAAATACTATTGGTCAAACCAAGTCACAAAAAACCCCCCAAACACCAGGCCAGAACAAACAGCTACTGCACCAAGTCTCCGGCAACTACTTTAACTCCTGGAAACTTTGTAGAAAATGTTCAATTCCTCACAGCTGATGCTGGTGATTTGGCTTAGAAGGACAGCAAGAGTACTAATCACCCTCCTAATTAACGACTGAACAGACTGCTCCACTGCTCTGTGATTAGCCCTTCTTACTGCCTCAGGAGTCCTTTCTCTATCTTACATCAGCCTGGTAGTACAACTGCAAAGTACTGGGAAACTTCCTAGGCTGCTTTGCAGAAGAAACACGTTTGATGCTCTTGAGGAAAACCCACAGCTGAACAGAAAGCAGACTCATCTAGGCTTTCAAACTGATGACAACAGGAGATTTCTGGGTATGTGTAAGCACACTGCTGATTTTTGGGAGGAGGAAAATGGAAGAGGTAGGCTAGGAACTTCAGTTACATGCTTGTAGAGGTAAAGAGCAAAACCACTCAACAATCCCAACAGTCTGGAAACTTCTCTTCTGACTCTACCCATTGCACCTAACAGACACACAGTTCAACAGCAGTCATTTCTCAGAGAAGCTGGTTAAGAATCAAGTTGCTGCAAACATAGCAAAGTGAAATCAGAAAACTGGCCCAGGAAATCAGCAGGTCAGGGTGATCAACTGATGATAATACAATTGAAATAAATCTTAAGCCTCAGCAGGAATGCTTCACGTGATCAGGCCACTCCCTGGAAACCAGGGCTTTCCTGAAAATCAGACAAGTATAAAAAGAGAAAATTGTAGAAGGGCTCATTGAATTTTAAATTTTCTTAGATACAAACACAGCTGCATATTCTAAACTGCTATCCCACCACTAGGATAAACCAGTTACCTATACAGGACAATCCACCGCATCAGACTTGCAAAGAGGGGCAGTATAAGAATGACAAAAAACCTGCATAATTTTGTTTGCATTCAGGTAGGAAAGAGACTACTTAACCATTCCAGACATCTCCTTTAATGCTGACAGGAGCACTGCCTTAATCTTTTTGGGCCCAAAATTAAAATGAAAACTTAAATGAAAGGTGTGATTCTACGAGAAGTCCCAAGCAGCTGCAAGGACACACAAAAGGATCAGAATCCTACCCCACGGGCTGGAATGAACTGTATCATTGTTGCTTCTATTGTAACCATATGTACATATTAATGTATTATCACATCTACCGAACTGCTGTAGAGTAACTGAGGGGCTCAGAGGTGACTCGCTTCACCTACTTGGATAGTTTTGGTGATTTTCATGGCTGGATTTACTGTCCCCATAGCTGGGCTGATAACAGCTGGAGTGCTCCTTTTTAAGCTGATCTTCTCTCTGGCATCCACCACTTTGGTCACCTTTTCATCAACAGCACTTTGCTGCTTACGGGAATTCAACATCTCTCGAGCATCCTGCACCTTCCCTTTAATTTTGAACCGAGCGTCCTTTTGAACCAGTTTTTCACGGGCATCTTTAACCCCCAGTTTGAGTCGGGCATCAGTGAGTCCTATCTTCTGTCGGGCATCAAACGTCCGCTGGAAGCTCACAGCTGGTGGTGATCTGTTTAGAAGATTTTGCTGGATCCCAATGCGAGATCTTACACCCCCAAATACTGGCCTTGTGTTAATTCTGGGGGGAAAAAAAAGAAAAAGAAAAAAGTTTCAGGCATTGTAAGATGTGATACAGTGTCAATAAAAATATTTGTGCTGCTGCAAACAAAAGTTCACTATCACCGCCCAGAAATCTACTCTGGTTGGATGTCTAAATACAAGAGCAGAGCTCCTAAGCTGTTTTATGCTGAATTTTACTTTCTACATAACCAGCTAAGGAACTGGTTTCCAAAATCCACCCTTAAGCCCACATTTACAAACTAAAGGGCCTGATTTCAGCTGTGCTAAGTACATACTATATTTAAACAAAATTCAACAACTCGAGTACTGTGGGGAAACCTGTGAAGACAAAGAGGAACAGGAACAGACTTTATAGCTTTAGGACTGAACAGGTCTGCTAAAGCATCGTTTGTAATACAACAATACATCCTGATACAAAGGAAACATGGAATTACACATGATTTCAAGAATTCTGGGCAGCAAGTTCAGATTTGTGGGTGCACAGCAACTTGAATTTTAAGATGTACAAGCACCAGTAACAACCTCAGTTCAAAGCCACCAGTTTCAAGGTTGATTAGCTTCCAGCAAGAATAGTCGTAAGTCAAATTACTTTTCAACATGACTGCCTTTTCTTTAATCTACTAAAAGAACTACTGCACTCGATGGCCTTTAGTTTTTAAGCACATCATTATCACAATAATGAGCACAGAAAGACAACAGCCCACAAAAACTACAGCATTTGTACTTGTAGACAAGCATTCCCAAAAAGCAGCACAATATGGGGTGAAAGCTAGAACTACCTTCTTATTACAGGCCTGATTCACTTTTTCAAAATCTGTCCTAAGAACAAAACCAGTTTATCTAATTTTTTAATGGAGTTCCTCTGATAAGTATTTTTAAAGTTTTTTCTCATTGGGTTTCTTTGTATTAAAAAAACAAACAAACAAAACCAAAACAAAACAAAAAAAACCCCAAAGTAGAAAGAGAAATTTTAAAGTTAAGGTACTGAAAAAATATTCTTGCTGTTGATTTTTTAAAAGTCAAAATAGCTACAGTGCTCAGTGTTCATCTGTACTCACTGTAGCTACAGCGTTCATCTGCTTTCAGAAATGTGTTGTCCAGTATTATAAAGCCTAAAAGTAGACACCTAGAATTTGTTGTAATACTCCAAACGTTAGTATCACAAAATGAAATGATGATGCTATTTCAATTCTTCATACACCTTTATATCAGTATTTCCTGATCCAACGCCGCAACCTTCACACTATTTACAGTCGTGTATTTTCAGTGGAGAGGTCTTTAAAAAAAACCCCAACCAACCAACCACGAGATGAAACCTCTGCTTCTATCTCTTTTATTCTTGTGTCCAGATGTCTGGAAAGCTGGGATGGAGTCCCATTTTATTACCTAAGAGTCCTATTGCTCTCTCATACAGCCAGAGCAAACCAGCTAGAAGAAACATGAGTATTATTAAGACCATCTATGAAAATATACCCAGAATAATACAGAAGAGTAACAGTGCCCATAAAGCAACAGACACAGAGCAAGACTTTCCTTGCAATTTTAAAAGCATTTATTTAGCCATGTTGAAAGCATTCAGCTAGAGTGCTGCTAAGGGCTGGATGAGTGGTTCATGAGAGAGGTCAAAGCAAAACAAGAAATGCACGTATCAGCATTTCAAACAGAATTAGTTAAGACTGTTGATGACAACACCCAATGAAATAGGTTAAGAAACTGTACTGAAGATTACACTATTTCTGAAGAATTGTGTTTACCCTAATAAGCAATTGTCTTTCCCAGATAATTGCTTACCCTACAAGAGCATTAACTGCTTAGGTATTTGTGCCACAGCACCTGAAAGAAAAGCAGATCTCAAACACCTAATTCACTTTCCAGGATTCCAGGCTCTGGCTTGAACATGTTATGGATTAGTACATCTTACAGGTGAAGATTTTTCTATTATTTCATCTAGACTACTGAACAGCATGAATATAATGATTTAAGTTTATTCAGTTTATCCAGCCTTCATAAAACCAAGTTTGCCACCTCAGGAATTTATAAAGTGAGCTAAACATGATGTACAAGAGAAGTGCGGGGCACAATTTTTACAGTGCTGCAGAGGGATCACTGCTCAGCAAAAAAAAAGCAAGAAGAATTCTTGGAAGAAGTGAGAGTTAAGGAGGGATGTGAAAAAGGATAAAGAAGGTACTTGGGACATAGTAAACAGCCTAAGACTGTTCCAAACATGCAGGATAACATGAATGAAAGCGCAAAGCCAAGGCCTTGGCTAGACTAGGATTTAAATACGTTTGAATGTTTTGGTAGTATATGTCGGCAGGTAACTTTCAGAATATTACTCTAGACATGTAAGTGCATATACATTCAGAGTTAAAAACTAAGATCAATAAATTAAAAAAAAAAAA
>VYZQ01025996.1:848-14047 GCA_013400655.1 Mystacornis crossleyi | reverse complement strand
TTTTGAGCTATTTGAAAAAGAAAAAGGCAACCTTGACTATTTTGCCAGCAGTGGATCTTGATTTGTTATTGTAGGGTCACTCGAAAGTAATGGCTGGCAACGGTGAAAGTAATTTGCAAGCCCAGAGCTACTCTGATTAATTGTGGCCAAGCTGCGCAGCAATAGTAGGGTCTTTTATTGGGAGGTCACCAAAGGGTACAGGGCTGAACAGAACGGATCATTACTGGAAGGCTGCTGGTTAATAGGAACTATAGAGCTGTTTATGAACAGGGGGCTCGGCTGGTCTGAACAGGATATTCATGAAGACTGTGCTACAAAATGGTTCGTTGTTGTGGTCATGCGCTCTGGGCTGCTCATGTTCGTGGGTGCACTTGTGTGGGCATGTTCAGTTTATTTAGAAAATAAGGGTATTGAAGCACTTGTTTTCTGAGGAGAAAAAAAAAAGCACAGAGTAAGAATTGCACACTCCAACTGTGCAAATATTGAAGAGAAAGAAAGGAGAATGTCTCGTTGTCCTTTTTACAAGTCTTTAAATGACAAAGCAAAAGATGTGAAACACTGGGCAGAGCTATGCTCGCCATCGCCCGGGGTCCCCAGCACAGCAGAAGGCCACTAAACCAATAATCTTGCTTTCCTGACCTTGCAGCCTCCTAACAAATCCCTTCTACTTTAGCAGAATTGGTTTCAGAAAACTAGGCTATGTAATCTGGTACTGTGGTAATGTCCTCCTTTAGCAGATTCAAAGCCAAATCCTGCTCATGCCTTCACTGGCACAGTCCCATCACTTTTGGTGAGACTGCTCTGGCTGAGAGCAGACCATGACGCTTTTCCCATTAATCTCATTCCCCCTTCCTATTGTGTTGGAGTTTACGGTGCCCTGGAAACTGGGAAACCTGTATGTCCTCAGCCATTTGATGTACAGGAAATGTAGTCACTTAACTAATCTTTTCCCTCAACAGAGAGGTTTTTTCGGTTTGCTTTTTTTTGGGTAGTTTGTTTTGTTGAGATTTTTTATTTGTAGATCTTGCCTCTCAGTGCTTATGGAAACTGGTTATGGCAGAGAGAAAAAGTCTAGTGATTGTAATTCAGCAGGCACACATCACGCTTGGTTAAAACTGTAGCCAGGCAGCTCCAGGAACAGAATTCCCAAGTCCAAACTTTACCTGAGGCCAGTCTCCAGCAACCTCTTCAGCTAGAAGAGCAGCCTTTCTGGCTCATCCATCAGCTGGAACAGATGCAGGCATGACTGGGCCTAAGACATCGGATGCAGGCTGCAGCTGTACCAGAGTGACTGCAGCCACCCACTCCTGCCTGGCCCTGGAAGCTGAGCAGCCACCAGCCAAAGGGCTCCCAAGCCTGCTGGAAAAGCAGTGGACTCCAAGGCACAAAAGCCAGGCTGTTTTGGAGGAACACTGCGAACACTGAAGCAGTCACCACTCGGTCAACTGATCCCGGAAAGGACAGGATTTCTCAACATCCACCAAAACTCTCAGATTTGGGAACATCTCAGATCTTCTGCACCTAACTTTAACCACAAAACAGCTCTTTCAACAATTACTTTCAACCAGACAATCAACTTTTAAATTTGTTGATTGAGAGATGGGATGCAAGAATAGGATACTACATTCATTTCGAAGAGTTGTTTTCATTTCTTCACTACAAGGGTGGTGAGGCACTGGAACAGGTTGCCCAGGGGAGTGGTGGAGACCTCATCCCTGGAAGTGTTCAAGGCCAGGACAGGGCTTTGAGCAAACTGGTCTAGTGGAAGGTATCCCTGCTAATGGCAGGGGGTTAGAATGAGAAAACCTTTAGTGTCCCTTTCAACCCAAACAATTCCACTGTGCTATGATCCTATGAGTGTCAGTAAAGTTGAGGATGAGATGAAGGTCTTATATGACTCTAACTGTGATCTTCTCCAAAATCTTGCACCATTACACTTGAAATATGTTTGCATTTTGGAATGTTTCTTATATGACATACAAGATCTGAAAACTCCGGCCACGCTTTGGAAAGACGAGATTTTACGAGGCAGACAAGAAGGACATCAAGGAAGAGATGGGAAATCAGGCAACGTGCTNCTAGAAGAGCAGCCTTTCTGGCTCATCCATCAGCTGGAACAGATGCAGGCATGACTGGGCCTAAGACATCGGATGCAGGCTGCAGCTGTACCAGAGTGACTGCAGCCACCCACTCCTGCCTGGCCCTGGAAGCTGAGCAGCCACCAGCCAAAGGGCTCCCAAGCCTGCTGGAAAAGCAGTGGACTCCAAGGCACAAAAGCCAGGCTGTTTTGGAGGAACACTGCGAACACTGAAGCAGTCACCACTCGGTCAACTGATCCCGGAAAGGACAGGATTTCTCAACATCCACCAAAACTCTCAGATTTGGGAACATCTCAGATCTTCTGCACCTAACTTTAACCACAAAACAGCTCTTTCAACAATTACTTTCAACCAGACAATCAACTTTTAAATTTGTTGATTGAGAGATGGGATGCAAGAATAGGATACTACATTCATTTCGAAGAGTTGTTTTCATTTCTTCACTACAAGGGTGGTGAGGCACTGGAACAGGTTGCCCAGGGGAGTGGTGGAGACCTCATCCCTGGAAGTGTTCAAGGCCAGGACAGGGCTTTGAGCAAACTGGTCTAGTGGAAGGTATCCCTGCTAATGGCAGGGGGTTAGAATGAGAAAACCTTTAGTGTCCCTTTCAACCCAAACAATTCCACTGTGCTATGATCCTATGAGTGTCAGTAAAGTTGAGGATGAGATGAAGGTCTTATATGACTCTAACTGTGATCTTCTCCAAAATCTTGCACCATTACACTTGAAATATGTTTGCATTTTGGAATGTTTCTTATATGACATACAAGATCTGAAAACTCCGGCCACGCTTTGGAAAGACGAGATTTTACGAGGCAGACAAGAAGGACATCAAGGAAGAGATGGGAAATCAGGCAACGTGCTAGTCAGAGACTTGGAGACCTCAGAAAAGCATCAAGTATCTGGCAAGAAGTAGTGACTTCGGGCAGAGCTAGAGCACAGAGAATAGCTACAGGAGCCAGTCACCTGGGAAAGCTGCTACAGTAAAGTTTATGTTGGATCGGATTGTCTTCAGGGATTTCTGCAGGAAGATTGAAGAGGCTGCTGAAAACTCCGGAAAAAGAGTGCAAATGGGCCATAAAAATGAAGGCACGTGGGAGGAATGATTTTTTTCCTTTGGCTGAAATTTATGCAGAGAATTTTGTTCACAGATAAAGTTCTTGTCCTGAGGAAGAAGACATCACTCTGGTATATGAATGCTGGCAGAGCTGGCATCATTGCCAGAACGCTTGTTAATTGTGGTTCTTCCAAATGTGACCAAGAAAGAGTTTCCCAGCTCCCTTACGCCATAGGAGAGGGAGATCCCTTCTCCTCTTCCTAACTATTGCAAATTGCCTGCTCTTTATGGCACTGTCCTCTGAGTCTACCCAGTCAAGTTGGTCTACATTTCACTTGAGCCCTCAACCATCTGTTTCCCATTTTGCACTCACTGGTTCAATCTCAGGCTCCCATCTGAAATGTGAAAATTAACTGCCCTAGAAGAAGCCAGATATTTTAAGGCATCATTTATAGCAGACTTGTTTCAGACAGAGGGATGGTGACCAAAGGCCCGTGGATCTCAGTGGAATGTGCAACCCACAGCTGTGAAGCAGCTCTCCTGGAATTTTCTTTTGTAGGAGGGCTGTGCTTTCTTGCCCTGTTGCCATTACCCTCCTCTTGCCAAGCAGTGCACAGTTGGCTGGCATTTTCGCGGGACCATTGCGAGAGGTGCCCTCAAAGACGCGACGTCACGTGTGCCGGAGCGTGCCTTGGGTCTGAGCGAGTTCCTGTCAGCCTGACATGCAGAATAATACTGAATTAATTCCTGATGCCACACACGCATCCCAACACAACGATGTCACCCACTGGCACGAGTGTGTTGAGTCACTACATTTCCCCAGGCTGCAAGAGCACAAGACTCATATGCTCATATGCTGTTTCCCAGCAAAGATCCATGAGGGTGCTGGCTCTGGCTGTGAGACCTTTGTGCTTCACTCAACCTCCCAGAGACTTTTCTGAGCAGTTAGGACCAGTGCAAGGTATAAGTGGCTCTGACTTTCCCTCTCCCTCTCTCTTAGCCTACCACAGCATGCCTGTAAAAGGAAAGTAGGAAGACTGCAGAGAAAGCCACATGCTCCAGGTTGTGAAACTTGGTTCACAAGAGGCTGTGGAGATTCCCTCCTCAAAAAAAGAAAAAGGAAGGGGGGAAGGGGAAAAAGAATTGAAATGATGGTTTGGACCAAGTTCAGGCCTTTGATGTGTGCTCTGGGTCTGGGAGCCCAAGAGACACTTGCATGCTGAAGGCCTCACTGTTTCTGTACTGGGCACAGCCTCTGTTTTCCCTCACCTCCTTCCTGGATTATTGCATCTGCTGTTATTTCAACTACCTTTTTTAGGCATATGCTTTAATACTACTTTTTATGCATCTAGTTTAATACCATTTATTATTTCCTTTAACATTGAGTGAAACAATCCTTAGGGCCAGTCTCAACCCTATGGACCAGTGTGTCCCAGGGCTGTTCATCAGATGGTGGCAAGGACTCTTCCTCGAGCATCCACGAGCAATGCTCTGCTCTGCCAGGCAGCATGCAGGGCAGAGAAGGGAGGCAGGATGCTTCCTAGGGAAAACAACGGGAAAGGATGTGTTTTTCAAAGGGTGAAAATGCTTCCCATCACCAAGGAGGTGAGGGAGTTCGGGTGGCAGACTGGCAGTGGGACCTTTCAGCTCTTGCTCTGTGTACTTTTGCAATTACTGCACAAGTGAGAGAGCAAGGGGACCACCGCTGCAAGCCATCTGTCAGGAGTGCCAGGGAGATCTGTCCTTGGCTCACAAACACCACCTGTGTCTCTTTGCTGTGATGGCTATGCCTGTCCATTTTAAGGGAGCCAGCAACTGGAAAGCAGAGGAGGAAGAGGGAAAAAGGGAGGTAAAAAAGCTTTTGGTCCTGGATGGACAGACGGAGAGATAATTATTGCCTTTAGAATCCTGGGGGACAGGTAAATTGCAGGGGAAGCTGTAATATGCCATAAAATTAATATCTCTAGTTGGGGCTGTGATTTGTCACAGGCAGGAGAGTTATGAATTTTAGTTCAAGAGTCAGTATTATTTTAGTTTACCCTTGAGGATCAGGATTCACAGGCTGGAGACAAAGTGGATGTTAAATAAAAATGTTTCCCCCCTAGTAAGAGAGTATTTCTGTTCGTCACTGAGTGGCCTGTGTAACACAGTTTTAGGGAGGGCATTTGGTAGAAGACATAAAATATATCACATTACAGGTGAGAACATGTGAGATCCAAAGTTTTGATGTGTCTGAAGTAAGAGAGCTCTGAAAATGAAGATAACTGGGTCAATGACAAAATGTGTTATTTTAATGCCTTTCAGGTTTTGCTTCTGATGAGTATTTGGGTCCTCACACCTCTGACTTAGGATAGAAGAGGGGGTGTTAAGCAGGAAATGTCAAGCACAGGCAATGAGATGAGAGAGTAACTTCGGCTGCAGTGCAAGGGAGACCCTTGTCAGGGATTTCAGCACTGAAGGAGACTGGGCAGGACAGTGGCTCAGAGAGAGGCACCAGAAGAAGGAGCTGGTTGGAGAAAAGTGAAGTAACTTTTGACATCTCTGTTCTCATACTTAATTGCTACACCCCTTTAAATAAATAAATATCCTCTGACACATGAGGAACAGCCTGACTTGTGGGAGCTACTCTGAATCGCTGTGTTCATCCACTAGATCCACCCGTGCAAGAGCATGCTCCCAGGAGATCAGAAAGAGGCACAGCTCAGTCCAGAGCCATGAGAGAGCACTCCTTAATACGTCTTTGCCTTGAGCAACAGCTTTAGACGATCACCTCCAGTCCCACATCCCGCACCCCACCTCTGCTGTGCTGGGGACTGGGTTAACAAAACTGAAATTCAGCCTCAGAGGAGGTGGCAAATTGAAAAGTGAAGCTGGGCAAGCTTGTGGGAGCAAGCTCTAACACAGAGGGAGTGAAGCCATCTGCGCTCCCTGCACATGCACATTGTCCTCTCCATCCCACTGGGGACAGAGGTGTCCCAGCAGCAGCTGCAAGTCACAAAGGACTTGTTGTAGAGGAAAAGCAAAGGCCAAAATACACACACAGGTTGCCCTGCAAGAGCTGATCCTCCTGCTTGTCAGCAGTGTAACCGTCTGGAAAAGTATAATTATTATAAATGTAATTAATAGTGATCTGGGAAGATTATAACTTTCTCTCCCTATTCTTCTTTCCCCCTCCCCACCCCCTTCCCAACTTTCTGGTTGTGCTTATTTTGGCAACCCTAAAATAGTAATCTGATGCAAACTCTGGCCACAAATCCAGTGGAGCTTGATAGGCTTTAAACGAGGGGAGGGGGGATAGGCAGGGGTGATGGCTTTAATAACTGTTCTTGGAGAAAGGCCATTGATGTGTTTTCATTACTCGGAAGAAAAAGAAAGCCAGAAAGAAAACAAGTGGTAGGACAGCCATTAGAAAATAACTATGAATAATTATAGAGTGGGGGTAAGGAGAAGTCCAGGGAATTACTTCAGGGATATAATCATGAGCCCACATCCAGGCCAGTTACTGGTGGCTGAGAAGAGAATGTATCCAAGCAGGGTTTGAGGGCCCCTCTGGTTTGGGTCCATCTCCATCCAGTCTTGCATGAGCCAGCACCACCATCACAGAACCTGCTGTCCCCGGGGTCTCAGCAGGACCCCGAAATGCTACACGCATTTCTGACCTTACAGCACTCTGCAGACCTTCACGGGATAAGGCTCCATGCATGTGTCTGGGATGGGATGGAGATAGGATATTTTCCTTTCACATCAGGGAATCTGAGGCTCTAAGCTGCAGCCTGGATTAACTCGGTGAGGACCTTAATTGTCCTTTGAACAATACAACTGCTCACTGTGGATATTTAATGAAGACAGCTGCACACAGGCATCCACCAGCAGAAAGCTCTGCAAGAAATCAAGGTGTGATAGTCACAGGCACGAGAGTTCTCCCTATTTAAAAGGACTATAAATGATAACAGCCAGCACTTGCTATCCACAGATCCCAGAGTAGTTTGGATGTCCCTGGAAACTTCTGCAGCACCTCAGCAGAAGAGACAGACTGGTTTTTGAGAGCTCTTCAGAATCAGGTTATACGGATCGTGTTTCCTCATCCCTAGAAAGCCTCCAAACCATTCATACCCACTCCTGTCAATGGTGCAGCCAGACACCCACCCATGAGCCTCTCCATGAAAATTACACCTCCCTGCCCTTCAGACAGGGGTTTTGGTGTGTTCCTCGTGGTAACACTGATTCAGACAAAAACATTTTCAGGCACATGGCATCACAAAAAGAGATGAAAAGCCTATATCCATCTTGGCTCATGCACAGAGCAGAAGGGAATCCAGAGTGGTTGAAAGATGAAAAAAGAAAAAATCAGCGGGGCTCCAAGAGGTTATTTTCATGCCAGCTCCTCAGGCACTATGCAAAGGTTCAGGAATGAACGTGCACAGAGCAGGCTTGGAGGGAGGTCATAGTCAGGAGTCATCTCCTCGAGGTAAAGTACTCCTCACTGCTGTTCACGGGGCCAGCAGCAGGTACATGACCACAGAGGCAAAGGATATCCCACCTCCACCCAACACAGCCTGTAAGGGACTTGGAGAGTCTCAGTCAACTCCAAGCATATTTTCTACCTTGAATCATTATCCAAATACTTAAAACATGTAAAACCTTACAAGGGCAGAAAGGAGTATCCTTCTTAGGACAACTCCTTCTTCTAGGAGATGGCCCTCTCCTGCCACAGCAACAATCTATCGTATTTCTGTCACCCATCACCATGGCACTCACATGCACAGCAAGGTTTCTAGAGCACCTTAGTCTATGCTAGAGAGACACAGCAACCCTCTGTATTTTATTGCACTACAAGGTAAATAATTAGACAATACCCCCAGAAGACAGCAGGCTAGGGCATCTGTTCAAGTTTCCCAGAGACCATCTGAATTTATACTCTTTCTTTATTTACACTACTTTTTCTCCTGGTTATTGATGATATTTCTCATTTGTTTTTATTAGATGCAGGTGTTTTCTGCACTTCAGCTGGGAGCACTTTCCCTTTTCAGCCAATTTCAGATCTACTTTGTGTCTCAGTCACCTTTTGACTGTGATACTGGAGAGACAGAAAAAGAGAGAAGGAGATACTGAGTTTTGCTGCCTCAGCAGATGTGTGTTAAAGTGTTTTAGTGATTCAGCCAGTGTGTCTGCCTGAGGCCAAAGGAGAGGCATTGTCTGAATCTAAAACAATTAATAACAAAAAAACAATGTGGGCAGCATGAAGCGGAGGAAGGTGGAGGTGGAAAGTGAGTGAATCACATGGATATTTCCAGCTTGCAGAGCACCTCGACAAGATCTCCAGCCACTCACAAAGACAGCCCTTTAAGTCCACCCTGTCCCCTCTGAGACATGGAAGCCTCAGCAGTCCTGTTGCATAGATAAGGGAAATTGAAGCTTCTTTTACAACTCTTCCCCAGTTATCATGCATCTCTCCCCGGAGCCAGACTGCACTTTCCCAATGCCCCAAGGAAGCAGAAACATACATGGCCCCATGGCCATTGCATGGCCAGTGGGGCAGGAGACTCACAGCCCTACTTGTTGCTGGGCCATGCACAGTGCTGGGAGAGGCGCTGAACCACTCCTCCCACGCTCAGGTCCTTGAGAGCCACCACCAACAACGACCTCTGCTCTCTGCTCTGGCCAGGAAGGTGCAAAGGGGAACCTCTGTTGTCTGCTCATGATGAAACATCTGTCTTTCCCCTGTTAGCAGAAGAAATTAATTTTGTCTGTGCTCAGGCAGGAGGAATTTGTCCCGTGAGCTATTTCTGCCTCTATCATTTAAACGTCCAGTATAGCCTTTATGCTTCAGTCCTTGTGCAAGTCTCTGAGGAAGGACCTCCTGATGCCCAGGATCTGATGTCCCTCACTCACTGATTCCCCCCACTTTGCACCCCAAGCTGACCCATGTGGGCCACTGGGAGGTGGAGGCACTCCAGTCACCCGTCACCATTGGAAATCTTGGCAGCTGAGCCCTGATAATGTGAAACAGAGCCAACACAGCCCCGCAGAACACCCAGGCACTGATCTGGTGGGGGGAGACTCCATTTCTACATGCGGTTTAAAATTGATACCCCCATGAGGCATGTTAGAAAGCAAAACACTGATGCTGTCTTCACTGGAAGCATCGTTTGCTTTGTTTTTTTAATGACACAGAAAGCTGCTTGCAAAGAGATAATTTCATTCAGCCTAACCCTTGCTGGATGTGGAAGGAAGCCCTTGGAGGTGACTCTCCAACGTATCCAGTATGCCACCTAGCCCTCGCTAGCTCTACTACATCCACTGCTGCGGGATGGGCTGCTGGATCCTGCTGGAAAGGGGCTCCCAGCATGAAGCTGCGAACACTTGTTGGGGTTATCAGTGCAAGCAAGAAGGTACTGTCCAAGGGAAGAACAAGTGTCTTGGGAAGAAATCACATTTTACTTTTGATACTCAGCGCTATCTCCATGCAAAGTGAAATACTGTGTCGATATCTGCACCTCCTGCTGGTGCTCATCTCTTCTTTCTACACTTCTGTCTCAGACTTGTCCCATCAGTTCCAATTTTGTTGCTTGTCATCTTTCCCTCCAAGAATTGTGGAAGTATTGGCTTTTTATTTTTTTCAGAACGATGCTTCAGGCACCTGATTTCACAACTATTCAGCGTTTTTTAAAGCTTGTTCATGAAAAAAATTATACATTCTTCTATATAAGCATTATTTTGCTAATGAGTTTCAGATCTACAAAAAATGGACAGTGGTTTTGGAGGGAGAAGAAAAAAAGTATTTTACTTTTGTACCTGTCATTCAGCTCTTAATCATCCTAGGTTGCCTGAACATTTTTTATGTTCTAATTGCTTCCAAAACACACAGATTAGCCCAAACTGATTAAAGTATGTGTTCCATCCTCTTTATCATACCCAAGAAAGTCGGTGCTTTTGCATAATACAGAGACTATCATAATGAAGTGTAACATATCTGATATGTTAAGAACAGTAACTGCTTTCCAAATAATTATTTCTCCTTTTGCAGCAGAGCTGTATGTAACACATAGAGCCTATAGCAATGAAATACACTAGAAGACACTAATAGAAACGTTGGTTTCCTCTGAACGGTTTCTGTTCACTCCCTCGAAATAAGAGAGCATGTCTTATAAACATAAAACAGGATTGTGATCTCCCTTGGAAGAGCATAAGCCAGGAGAAATGTGATCTTTGTTAGCTGCAGGCTCTCCTACAGCTCACGGCCAGCCGTACACTGCACACTGCCCTGTGTCTGTCTTATGCTCTCAGGGTAGTGGGGGTTTTTTGGTGTCAGCAGAAGATGCCATAAAGACAGACCTTGTGAAGAGCATGGAGAGCACAGACCAGGGAGTCATCTCCAACTCCATCCCAATTGCTGGGCTCAGTGGTTCAGTACAGGTGGTAGCCCTAAGATCCCCATGCCTGAGACTGCTTTCATAAAATGTAGGGAAACCTGCCAAGAGGGCACCTCTCATGGCTAAAATATTGTCATCTTCTGGCTAAGGATACGACTCAGTTTCCGGGCAAGTTTTTGTGGATGAATGCCCTCACAGCACAGTGCAGCACAGGAGTGAAATGAGGGTGGCTGCAAGACAACTTCACACGACCTGGGTTTTGGCCCAAGAGACATTTCCCGGACAGCCCTAAGTTAGAGCAGCTTCCCCTGGGATCCCTCACAGGATCTCTGCCCCGTGGCAATCCAGCCGTGCCCAAGCCTCCCATGCCAGGACTTGCAGCTGGGCTTGATGGAGGCAGTTCTCTACATGCCTCACCATTTTGTGTCTCGCAGGTAGGAGTGGGAGTGAAACCTCTCCTCCACCCCTCCAGATACTCTCACTGTCTCTGTACCAGGTATTAATCTGGGGCACTCTGTTTCTTACAGGGTGGATGGGAGAATGAGGAAAGCCATTTTTCTCCTGCCCTAAGCCGTCTCACAAAGTGCTTCCAGATCTCCAGGTGAACAGTGTTCACTCTCTGGCTGGTGCTATTTTCTGCAAAGCACCCACTCAGACCAGTGGCAGATTCTCATAAAAAACAGCGGCAGGATGCAATTAATACGCTGTAAAAGTCCTAAGTGTCAACTGGAGAAAGCATTTTAAAGCACTTCTAGATAAAACCCCCGGGGAGTGCTTCTCTTACCTTAAAGGTGCCTATTTTTTTGCAGTTAACTGTCATCTAAGCAGAAATTCAGGTAGTAATAAATAAAATCTCTGGAAAAACTCTTGGTAGAAAGAAAAGCAAAGAAACACCCCGCCAAGCTTAGAAATGCGGCTTTCTTTTTTTGAAGGGCAAAGGGTAAGAACAGGAGGAATTTGATCTTTACTCCTGAGTCCACATCGGGTAGAAAGGCAGTAAAACAAGGAACACCTGAGAGGTGCAAGGAAAGCCTTAAGCTGGAAATTTTGGAGAAGAAGGAGTTAATGCTTTTAAGCAACCATCCATCCTCTTACCATAGATAAGGGTGCATTCTAGTGGCAAAATCCATGCAATGCAGCTGCACAGATGACTGATCTAAAAAGAAACCTGGAGAATATGAAGCTTTGGAGGAGTGTGTGCCTGTGTGGAAGGGGGGTTGACTTGAATCGCACATAAACCTCACTCAGAATTAGCTGATCCCTTTGAATTTCCCACTGCCCTGGTAGATGCCCCCGTGCTTGAGTTTCTGAGGAGACTCCCACTCTTGGTTCAGCTCACCCCCCTGCTCCAGGTGTAACCCCTGAGCACAGCTGCGGGGGCTGCACACCCCAGTTTTGGAGATTCCCTTCCCTACGCTTCCAGCTTCCCCGGTCCTAGCAATGAATGAGAACTAAGGGAGGCAAATGAGAAGGACCAGGGCCGGGAGAACTGTATACCCCTGAGGAATGCAGCGGTGGAACAAAAGACAACAAACCCCAAGCTGCCCAGGACAGGGGATGAGCACTGCAAAGCGCCTTTTTTTTTTTTTCCTAGCTTCTCCCTCCCTATTTTGTGCGGTGCAAGAGGCAGAAGAATGAGCTAAAACGTGCAAATTGGACTTCACATGGCAAAATTCCCCTTCTTTTCTGGCATGCCCTAAGCAACAGCGAACTTTTCCAAAGAGGAATCTAACACAGTCCTTACAAGCAGCCCAGCCCTCCCTCTGCTCATTGTCCGGCCGTGTTAACCCTTGCTGTTTAGGGGTGTCAGAGGTTCATCCCGGCACAGGGCAAAGCCTCACTGCGGTTTTAAACGTAGCCCAGGGGCAGAGGGACAGGAGAGGAGGGCTGGGCACACTGCACATACAAAGGCTCCTTCCCGGGCCCGGGCGGGCGACATAGCTTCCTGGCAGGCACCCAGCCATCTCCTCCTGCGCTCACCTTTGGAGCGCATGGGCGCTGCGAGGGTCCCCAGCCCACCCGCTACCCAGGCACCACATGGGGGTCCACACCCCACCAGCACGTAGGATCAGGCCCTGCTAGCTCCATCTCCGCCTTCCTCCCCAAACTCAGAGCCCTGACCTCTCCCACCCAGACTCCCTGCAGCCCAGGCTGCCCTGCAACCCAATGGCAACCACTTGCCTTTTTTTTTTTTCTCTTAAACCGNCTTTGCTCCCTTCCCAACCTGCCTCCCCCCAGCCCTTTGGGAAGTGTGTGTGTGTGTGCGTGCGTGAGTGAGTGAGTGAGTGTGTGAAATCGCCGTCCCACCTCCCCAAACCCCCCTGCTCCCCCACGCCTCCCCCTGCAACCTGTAGGCTGTGCAACCCCTGCAGGCTTCGCTCCCTTTCCCCCCTCCTTCCCTCCCTCTTTTTTGCGCTCCCGCGGATCGCAGTGCGAATTTCCCCTTTCGAGGCGAGAAAAAGCTGAAAGAAGAAACGGGGGGGAGGGGGGGAAAAAAGACAAAAAAAGGAAATTTAGACGTCCCCCCTCTCCCAACCTCAAAAGACAAGCAGGAAGGTCTCGCACCCCGAGAATAAGCCCCAGAGTGGGGCGCAAGCAAGCAGGGGCTGCACCTCCCTTTTTGAATTTTATTTTTTTAAATTCTTTAATTTTTTTCTTTTTTTTTTTTTT
>VYZQ01025994.1:4083-19375 GCA_013400655.1 Mystacornis crossleyi | reverse complement strand
GTTTAATTTTTAAAATTTGATATTATATTTCTGACATGCAAAACAAGGAAATATGCATCATCTCTGTACATCTCTACATCTCCGTATGTTTTGAACCAAAACCTACTGGCATGTGCTAGCCTAAGTTAAACGTCTTTCAAAGCTCTTATTCCAGAGCCCAAACTTATCATAATTTCATTGTGTATGCAACCAAGGTTGCACAGAGACCTTTGTTCTGGTTAAAGAGTTCCTTCCCTATCAGTAGGCAACTACTTGTAGGGAATATTTTTTTGCTGTGAGACCTGTCACATCCTAGAAGTCTCTGTAACTTTAGAACTTGACATTTCCTCAGTGGAACCTGTAAAAGGTGGCTTTGTTTTGTTAAACTTTAACAGAAGAAGGATGCAGATGTCTTTGGCAGGAAGAAATCTCGTGTGAGTATACAATCCTAAGGGAAGGGGAGCATGTGTATGTGCTGTGTGTATGGGGGTGTGATACAGGTTGTGGGCTCAAGAAAGTCAGCTGTGTGGAGTCTCGGAAGTTAATAGTGAGGTGTTGCTCACAGGGTCGGCTTCTGACTAGTTGTGGGTTTCCTTTTGTGTTGATTTTTTTTTTAAAGTAATTTGAGAAATTGTGCACTGAAATATTTTAACTTCTGAAATACAATGGATGTGTTATCTTTCAAAAATTCAGCTACAAATTTCTCTTTCCTTTACTCTCTGCTCATTCTTCCCCTCTCACCTAAAGTAAAACTGTTTTGGGGGAGGATAAGTAGTTTTCCTCTTAGTAATTCGGAGTTGCAACACCCTTATTTGGAAGTAGCTTTTCTGTATCTTGTAATGATTGTTCTGAGGTCTGAAAAAAACCTTCATCAAATTTGGACCGCTGATAATGGAATATTTTGGTATCTGCCATTAATGTCTTTGAACACCTGTATGGCTACAGGGTATGTTATCCAGCCTGAGAAAGTTTTAGATTCAGAGAGGTCACAGTAGCATTCAGATACTGGTTGAAGATGGTAAAAAGAAAACTGAGTTGAAAAGCATGTTTTTTTTTGAAAATGGATGTATTGTTAATTTATTTATTTAGTAATTATTTTTATTTTATTTTTAGCTCTGTGACTTTGTGTTCGTAATTATTCAGTATTTGGGATCAAGTTAAGGGTTCCTCTCAGTAAAGCTTTAGAAAATAGAGACAGCCCTGGGACACTTTTGAGTTCAGTTCCAAACTGCTCCATTCTCTTTATTGTTTACCAAAAATTAACACCAGGTAAGAGAGGTGCATGCCCTAAAATACTACATTTTAGTTGACTGAAGAACACTTGCTTCAGAAAAGCAGCTTTGGCAAGCTTGGAATTTGGATCTCTTTGCAGATCAGAATTAGGCAGCAAACACACCTGCAGTGTCCTGGCTGTCACTGAAAAAATGCATGAGGGCTTTGTTGCTGAAACTTAGTTTTGATCCTATACACTCACTGATTTCAAAATACTTACTCAGTTTTATGGTTGGTATAGAGGTACTAAATGTTGCTGTTTTGGCAGCATTTTTCTTTATCTAGTAAAGTAAATGGAAAGACATGTAGGTATGTTTGCCCTACTGTAAAGGTATGATTTGCATTCTGAGATTTTAAATTATGGGCTTTCAGTATAAAAGTAATAAAGGCAGTTTGTGTGATCATTTATGAAAGTGTTATAACAGTAGTTGATACGATTTTCTTAAATGATAAGAATTTCTAATTCTGGGTAAGGATTCAGTGCAAATTGTATAGCAGTATCTACTCGGAGGAGCTTATTAAAATCTTACCCCAGAAATTAATACCACTGTATTTTTCACAGTGTCTCTGAGGTTCACACTGATTTGCATTGATGGGTAGGAGAATTATCAGCCCTGCAAATACCACTGAAATTGTAGACTTAAAAGAAAGTTAATGATTACTTCCTATTTCTTAAGTTAAGGAAGAATATTCTTCCAGGAATAGGTGGGAAAAAAATCGTCTTTCTTTTCACACTCTGAAGTAGGATGCGGTTACTGGTTTTTAAACCCACCTGCTCCAACATGGTCGGACGACACAATCCAGTATCTTCTTGCTTCCCAAGCACTCTGAACCCTGGAGGCTGGGTGCTGTAATTGCACAGCAATGAACAGTTGGATGAGAATAATGGAGTATGTGAAAGGGTATCACCTGGAAGGGAAGGCTTGGGATTCTGCAGGACTAGGAGCTGTGGGATCTGGTTTGACTCAGTAAACACTGCTTGTAGGGTGTAGTGGTAAACTTCCACCATGTGTTATTTCAGCAGGCTATCTGATGCCTTCCTGTGTTCTGCTGGAACTGCTGCTGCTCATTTTCCCTAGGGTAGATCAGACATAACTGAGACTGCATCTATGTTAGTGGTTTTACTTGGAGCAGCTATGCAATTGGAAAGCACATCCCCCACGAGTCCCTGCTTGCTGATCCCCGATGTGTTCCACAAAGTGGTTTAAGCGCATGCAGACTAGACTCTTTTCGGAGAAAACTGGACTAAACTGAAAGCTGTATTCTAGGTTTGCACAAAGCAAGCGTTAACCTCCAGTGAAGACGTAATGATTGAGACCTTTGAATATCTTCAAACCAGGTGGGTAATGGCCTTGATACTCTTACCACACTTTTTGGGGAGAGTGTTTAGCGGGGGATGAATAAAGGAGTAAATATCATGACAGATTATTGGAAATGTAAAGACAATGATAGCTTTCTGTTTCTGACAGCTAAGTTGTATTTAGACCAGAATTGCTTTGTTACTGTTCTGGGCAGCACATTGCAGCTTGTCGTGCAATAGTTGCCACAACTATAGATATATAAATACATGTGTTCTTAGTCCTGGTGAGTCCACATCTGGACTACTATGGCCAGTTCTGGGCTCCTCAGTAGATAAAAGACAAGGAGCTTCTGGAAAGGGTCTGGTGGAGGCCACAAAGATGATTCTGGGTCTGGAGCATCTCTCTGATGAGGAGAGACTGCGGGAGCTGGGCCTGTTTAGTCTGGAGAAGAGAAGACTGAGAGGGGATCTCATCAGTTCATACAAACATCTCAAAGGTGGGTAAGGATGCTGCCAAACTTTTTTCGGTGGTGCCCAGAAACAGGACAAGGAGCAATGGCCATAAACTAAAACACAACAAGTTCCACCTCAACATCAGGAAGAACTTCTTTACACTGAGGGTGGCAGAGCACTGGAACAGGCTGCCCAGGGAGGCAGTAGTGCCTGCTATGCTACAGGATCTTGAGACTTTTTTTAGCTAGCAGTCACTTCATCTGTACTCAATTCATTCACCTCTGAAAAGCAACAAATCAATTAAAAATTCTAAACCAGTTAGAAAAGAAACCAAAATAATTTAACTTCATCTTCTCAAGCTTTCTCCTTCAGTGATGAAATTGATTGCAGTTTTTACAAAACTACAAGAGCATTCTTTCAAAATGTAGATATCTTTGTCATTGCCATCTGTATGTTTTAGGGTTTTTAAAACTCTTCTTTTGCATGTCACAGGCTTTTTATAGGGCCTGTGTTTCTCTGGGTGTATGGCACATTGCCAAAGGCTAACTCTATTGCCAATAAAACAGTGCTTTACAGAACTTCTGTGGAAATCATACTTCCACTCTTATTTCAACTAGCTTTTCTTTATTTGGCCTCCTTTTTTTATGCTTTCGGTGGATGTGGTTCCTATTATCTACCCACAAAACAACAAAAATGCAATCTAATATCCTAGTTCTGATATATGGACTTTAGCACTCATGGTGTGCTCTTCTTTTATCAAGACACAAAGCTTTCTGAAGAGTTCTGTTTCATGTTATTAATACTAAATTTAAGTTAGTATATAATGAATATTAAACATAAATTAGTAGTTAATATATTAATTTTTGCCCTTTTTTTCCTTGCTTCTATATACACCTTTTACCATAGCAGTATGTTAGAGGGAGCTTTGTAATTTAAAGGATCTTCTTTACCATCTTGTTGATACTGGTCTAAAAACATTGCCCAAACTATGTTAGAGTATTCTTCAGTAATATAATTTCTTTTGCTATTTAAGCTAAGATTATAATTTTTGAAACAATTCTTGTTCTAGGTCTGTAAATTAATTTTCAAGGGGCATGAAGGGACCATGAAGTGATTGTGGTACATTTTTAAACCATGCAAAGTTTGATGTATATTTTATGACATAGCTAATGGTGTGGTAGTCTTCAGGAAAAATGTTAGCAAATGGAAGTTATGAAGGTAGTTTTATTGGCTGAGCTGCATAGAAACAGAGTAGAAGTCTTCTCGCTACTCCTAGAGATGCTGCTTGTTTATTTTGACTGGAAACAATACCATCAGCTATTTCTCTGAATTTCTATTCTTTTTTGAATTTTTCTGTGTCTGTGATGGTGAAACAACTGGGAAGAGTTTATGCTGAGAAGACACATTCAGTGTGCTGTGGCAAATGTCTAACTTGTTTTTGTTCGGTGTTATATTGCAACTTTTCTAATACCATTGTGGTCATCTGTCGTTGTTTGGGTATCTGGTGTGCATTATTTCTAGCCATTTTAATGAAATATTACAGTTATTAACTATGGCTACTGGTTTATAGTGGCTGTAATCCCTGAATGTTGTCTGTTATTGTAGTTTAGGACCACTTTGTTAGAGCATTAGCCACCTTCTGGTTTGCATCAAGGTGGCTGTCTAATGGATCATTAACTGCTGGTGAGGCCCGGGTCCTTGGGGACTTGGGTACAGCACTTGTGGTATGAGAAGTAAAGCTCATAGGGAAGCAATGTGAATTTAGTGCACCCTGATGCAGTGTGAAATGAAATTGCTCTCTCCTCATAATATCTTGGGGTTTGCTATAACGCTTTGTCGCTACAAGTGCAGTGTGTTTTACATGCTGAGAGTGGGCAGGTGTTGATGAAGTGGACACTCCTGAGGCAAATGCCACTGTTCTCTCCTCTGTTCAAGATGCTGATCTTGATACTACTTTTTTGGTAGGTATTCATCTACTTCTGGAGAAAATTGTTCTTATTCTCCATTAATTTTGAAGACAACACAGTGACAGTTATAGGTCGGTTATGTGTGTTTTCTCTCCCCACATTTTTCTGCTGTGGACACTTCTCTCCAGCTTTCCTTCAAATAAATGCATGGAACTGTAACTGTATGAAGAACGGCTGATGAAAGGGGAGTTCACATCTGTTTGTGTTTTTCCGTAATCTGCACTTTTCTGAGGCCTCCCTCCTCTACCCGACTTTCCAGTAGTATGTTTGGCATCTAAACTTCCCTCTGTTGGAGATGGTTCCATGGTTAGATCAGTCCCAAGCCTTGCTTCTCAGCCTCAGTGTGACAGTTGGAGGCAACAAAGGGATTCCTCTTAAGGTTTCTAAATAACAATATCCTCCTGGTCAATTGGGATTTCCACTTGGGCTGTTCAGAGGTTGGTGAGAGGTGATGCCAGATGTCTGAGAAGTGTTCAGGTCTTAGGAGATAGCGAAATATTTTTTTCTTCTTCCTCTTCAGTCTTGTTTATGGAATTGTGTGTGTTTTGTATGTTTCTGCCAGATAACAGTTCTAGATGTCTTTACCTGTATTTTAAAATTCAGCTCAGAGAGGCTTCTACTGTGGCTCTGACCTTACTGAAATTCTTGTGTGAGCCAATACATAGTAAATGTCACAGTTAAGGATAAGAGTGATTTTTACTACAAATTGCTGCCACAGTTTATCAAGTATGAAGTCAGCACTTTTTCTCAAGTTAGAATTTCATTTAGCAGTCTTAATTAAAAAAGAACAGCATGTACTGAAAAAGACTGCTTCAGTCCCTCAAAATATGAGAGTGGACTGTAAAATAGTAATTTACAGGGCTGAATCTTACTTGCAAGGGGATCAAAATATGAAAGCTTCAGTGCTCAAGCAACAAAGATTTATCAGTATTTGGCAAATAGTAAATGTCCCAACACCTTTCTCAGAGATAGAAGTACTCCTTTAAGCAATGTGCCTGATGAGAGATAAATCAGTATAGAAGGCTGGAGTTGCTATTCGATTAATCTGTTTAAAATTGAGATGGGTATGTGCATGTTGATTTTGACTGACATAAGAAAGCATATAAACAGTGTATTTTCAGCAAATACTGTGACTCACTTATTTGACTGGTTCTTTTGGTTGGACATGCCATTAGCTTATTTGTAATTTAAAACTGACATATTTATTCTAAATAAAATAGGAGGACAATGTAAATGCCAATAGATTTTGGGGGAAAATGAAGACAAAAAGAAGATAAGGAAACAGGAACTAAAATAATCCTTAGAAATGTCAGATTTTTTTGGAGGTGAGGGATTGGAGAAAAAGGGAGTTGCATTTAATTGTCTGTAACTGCCTGCCTGCATGTTCCTGAGCACATGGAGGTATGGTTCTGAACAAATGACACGGTTCTCAACTGCACCCTGTAGATACACGATTTTAATTGTGTCAGGATTTATTTACCAGACTAACACACAGAGCTATGCTTTAAAGCTCAGGATTTCTATCTCTTAAGTTATCTGTTATGATTGAATTATGAGTGTATTTTGTCACTGTTAGATTTTCCTAACCTGTAAAATTACTTTTCTGTAAAAATGTTATTTTTAATGTGTGTGTTCGATAATTAAAAAATTGGTTAAAAACCACATTGCTTCTTGACTTCAAAGAGTTCATTTGACCCTTTTGACTCAAGCCCTTGGCTCTAAGAAGCATCAAATTAAGCTGTTGTTGTTTTGCTTCCCCCCTCCCTCCATTAGCAATCATTCTGTTGCACACAGTACGTGATAAATCAACGGCAGGAGCTTTAGAGTTGCCATAACATGACATTACCTATCAGCTCATCAGGTCTGTGTTGACTCTGCGCCTTTTAGGCTGTATATTTCTTCAAAGTCTAGTGCCAGTTACTTAGTCAGGTCTAACTAATTTCAGAGTGGAAGGGAAACTTTACTGGAGTGCTGTTTGGGATCTGCTTTTTAATCCTGGTCTGTTTAATGTTTGCCTCCTGACATTCTAGGCCAGACATCATTTTAATGGTATGTGTGGTGATAAAGCCAATAAACTGTCAAGATGATTGATAATCTAAGCATTATAGCAATATGACTTTCCTGTTCTCCTCTGTGCTTTAGATGATGGTTTCCAAATTGAATTCTTACAGTGTGCTGTATGCTTGTTGGAGAGTCTCTGAACAAACAGTTGGAAGGAGCTAGTGCTCACTAATGCAGGCTTTCAGATTCAGATTTCTGTTATTATTGGAAGGACTTTTAATTTGGGAAATGTTAAGTGGGAATTCTAACACTGTAATAGGCTTGGTCTCTAAATTTTTGAAATTCTGTTATTTTTATGGCCACCTGGGATGAGTCTTGAAATTTCATGTGGCGAATTTCTTTATCTGTACTTATCTGTACTGTCTTTCAACTAGAGATAACAAAGAGCAGTTCAGTGTGTGTGGGGCTTCTGTGTTCCCTTAAGCAAATTCAGCAGCCTTTTTTCATCATCTTAATGGAAAGTCATTGATCAGACTTGCTCACTTTTTATTTTGGGGAGCTTGGAGGCAATTGATTTGGATTATTTTTGCATGATGCCTAAAATTAATGGTTTTCATCTTGTACTTTTGTGCTGGCCCCTGGACAGTGACAGGAGCAGGACAAAAGAACGATAGATATTTGTGTTTTGGGGCTGTTCTGTGTGAGCCTTTTTTTTTTTTTTTAAGTTTTCAAGTACATCAGTTTNGGAGGGGGACTCCTGCCTTCCTTAGCAGACACCTGTCCAAACCAGGACAGTCCAGTAGGTTTTTCACTGCATGGTCAGCATGAACGGTTTGGGCTTTGTGTTAACCTGTTTTTGTTGGGAACAATCAAACTGAAAAATCATGTTTGAATTGATGTGCCCTCACCAGTGATGCCCTCACTGCTCCCCACATGCTGGAATATATCTCCCTCAGTTCTTGGCTGCTGGGGATGGAGTTCCGTGATGCTTCCATTCCCGTGGAAACTGCTGGTGAATGTTTTCTTTGAGCATTGGGCGGGAGACTGTGGAAAGGCACTAGGAGATCCCAGTAAAAGCTGACCCATGTGGAAAGTCGGTGGGTTAACCAAAATGGTGAAAGGCTTTTGGTGTCAATAGGAACTAGATTAGAGATGGTAGCTTGAGACCTTTGTTAATTCTACAGTTGATGCATCTCTTAGACCAGTCAGAGCTGAGAAAAGAATCTGTCCCTGTTTATACCTCTAGGCTGGTTCTCCAAAAGGAGTCTTTTGCTTTCAGCTTTGTCTTTGTTCCTTCACCTTCTCTCCTCTTTCTACAGTCAACCCATCTTTTTTCCACTGACAGTTCGCCAGTTTAAGTTGTGCTTCTTTTATGTTGCCAGGATGATCTAGTGTGTTGCTGTGTTCACAAAATTGCACGAAAGCACTCTGTTCAATAACGGGGATAGACCAGGAATGACTTTGAGAGGTATTCCAGAGAATGGATTGGTAGGGAGCTTGGGGGTTTATTGCATCCTCTTGTGAGTTAGAGGAAGGAAACTTCTGGTTTTAATCCAAACCTCGAAACAGACCTGATGTACGGTGAATCTTTTAGCTGGGCTTTGCCCANGGCTTTCAGATTCAGATTTCTGTTATTATTGGAAGGACTTTTAATTTGGGAAATGTTAAGTGGGAATTCTAACACTGTAATAGGCTTGGTCTCTAAATTTTTGAAATTCTGTTATTTTTATGGCCACCTGGGATGAGTCTTGAAATTTCATGTGGCGAATTTCTTTATCTGTACTTATCTGTACTGTCTTTCAACTAGAGATAACAAAGAGCAGTTCAGTGTGTGTGGGGCTTCTGTGTTCCCTTAAGCAAATTCAGCAGCCTTTTTTCATCATCTTAATGGAAAGTCATTGATCAGACTTGCTCACTTTTTATTTTGGGGAGCTTGGAGGCAATTGATTTGGATTATTTTTGCATGATGCCTAAAATTAATGGTTTTCATCTTGTACTTTTGTGCTGGCCCCTGGACAGTGACAGGAGCAGGACAAAAGAACGATAGATATTTGTGTTTTGGGGCTGTTCTGTGTGAGCCTTTTTTTTTTTTTTTAAGTTTTCAAGTACATCAGTTTCCTGTTTGTATCCATTTCTTTTTCTTTAAGCAGAAGTTAGCAGTCCTGTGCTGGCTGGAGAAATTTTACACAGGTAATCCTCATGAACATGCATCAGTTGATAAATTCTGTGTACTTTTGCGATCCCTCGTGGAGTGAGGTCAAAGCCAGTTGATATTTTTACTTAAGCTGTGTAAATTTTTTTTGGACCCCAATTCACTGTCTGCCCATCACAGCCAGACCCCAGATTCTGGGGATTTGAGTACAAATATTTCTTGAGTGATATTTAAACTTTGGGCAGTAAATGCTGTTTTCTGCCCAGTTTTGCTCTAAACCTTTCCCCATTGAAATTAATTGTGTTACATGGGTGAATGTAAAGTGCTGCTGTATTAGCAAAACAAACCTTTGNAAGGAGTCTTTTGCTTTCAGCTTTGTCTTTGTTCCTTCACCTTCTCTCCTCTTTCTACAGTCAACCCATCTTTTTTCCACTGACAGTTCGCCAGTTTAAGTTGTGCTTCTTTTATGTTGCCAGGATGATCTAGTGTGTTGCTGTGTTCACAAAATTGCACGAAAGCACTCTGTTCAATAACGGGGATAGACCAGGAATGACTTTGAGAGGTATTCCAGAGAATGGATTGGTAGGGAGCTTGGGGGTTTATTGCATCCTCTTGTGAGTTAGAGGAAGGAAACTTCTGGTTTTAATCCAAACCTCGAAACAGACCTGATGTACGGTGAATCTTTTAGCTGGGCTTTGCCCAATCTTCAGGAGAAATTTGTCTCAGTTTTAGGGATCTTCCTAAGGGGTCTTGTTCTGCCTCTCTACTTTTTGGAGTGCTTGCTTTTTATTCCAGGAAGAACTGGAATAAAGTAGTGTTTGCTGGTGCTGAAGCCCTTTATTTTTGGGGGAACTGCCAGGCTTAACCCAGAATAAATCGAAGGTTCTATTACGATTCAGGCAGGTGGAGAATGGGTATTGACAGCTATGATGGCCAGATTAGATTGATTGTGTACTCCTTGGAATTATGTTTCTTAGAATTTTTGAGTCAAATTCTAGTTGTGTCACTCTCCTGAAAAAAATGAAGCTAAATTGGCCATTTTTTCTTTGAAACCCAAAGACTTCCCAATGCAACACTGAACTCGTTCTCATCCACAAGCATAAAAGGCTGAAGCTTAATTTACTCCTGGAAAATTAGAGCTTGTGTTTTGCAAAAACAACTGGGGAACAACAAACTAAGTATAAATACACTACTGCACTGTGCTATTACAGTTTTATTTCCTCAGCTTTTTAAAGACCCTTACAGTCATTTTAATCAGTACTTGCTGAAAGGAAGAAAAAAGTTTCACAGTCAACTTCTTTACTCCTATTTGCATGATTCCCTGTGGTGGTTTTTTCTTCTTTTTCTTTTCTTCTTCTTTTTTTTTTTTTTTTTAATTTTTTTTGTAACTGATTATTAAAAAAAAGAAAAGAAAAAGTTTAATAATGGCTTGTTGACTGAAGCAAGTGAAAACTGTGTTCCAGAACACATTTGGTTATGTTTGAACAGATTTCTCTTCTCCCTAGACGTTCCTAGGGTAGATTGACTTTTTCTTTTTTTTTATTTTATTCCCTCCCAAGGGAAGAGTGGTGGAGGCCAACTGTTTACTGGAGTGATAGAAGCAAACCATGGATTTATAATGTGAGCAAAGAATCTTAGACATGCAGGGAAAGGATGCATCCATTTAAATGGTTCTCCCCACCTTGTCTGTCCAGTAGACATCTCATCCTGAGACGGGGTATACAGCTTCACGGTGCCTATAAAATTTTTGTCTTCTTTTAAAGCTGACTTTTAACTTTCCTGGCATGTGATGTGTTGATAAGAAAAAAAAAAGTCTGTAGTAACTTGGTTTGTTTGTTCACCTGTTGTTTCTGTCATGTGTGTTATAGTGATTGGGAGGCATTACCTTTTTATTATTTAATAGCTCTAAAATCTGTAGTTCTTTGACCAAATATGTCTGCTGTAATCAAGTGATTGCTAGTTCCACTTAAAGGGATGCGTTTGTACTGTACCCGATTTTGTGTTACACGATTTGAAAAAAGCAAGGTGTACCTTGAGATCTTCAGCTGAAGTTTTTGTGTAACTGGACATTATTTTACGTGAAAGAGAAAAAAATGCAACATTTATTTTTCTTCCTAGCCATACATCATATTCTTACTTTTCTCCACTGTCTATAAAACAATGTAGGCAGCCACTTTGTAACTGTTCTAGAAGCAGCACATTAAGTGTTCAGCTGTGTAGGTAATGATGATTGTGCAGAATTGAGCACTGCTTGTGTATTCATTGCTAATAGCTGCCCTTTGTTGGGTCGATTTGTACTGGAGTTTTTTTCCCTTCGATGAAAGATGGTTTTGTATAGATATTATTTCATCCATTTCCCCTCAGGAAAGACATTAGTAATTTATGAATAAAATACACATAAAAATAGTAGATTCAAGTGGTAGATTTTTTACAACAAAGACACTGCTAATTTTAGTACTGTGACGTGAAGCTGAAATAGTTTTACTTACTGACTTATCAACTGTTGAATTTTAGGACTAGGAAAGTTAATTAATTTGTGTAACTTATGTAGAGGAGGAGTCCTGGCTGGGGTCTCTGATCCATTAGAAAAGGGAGCAATAAATATCTTGTTTTCTGAGCTTTTGATTGCATCTCCAAGTTATACTACTCAGGCAGCAAATTTAACATGTGCTTTGTGTGACGGGGAGCTCAGCGGTGGCTCCATATACCTGTGTGGAAGTGAGAGCTTGCAGAAAATGGGTTGTGGTCTTCTTAAAATTTATTTTATTTCTTTATTAACAGCTAGGATTTGGCAAGAATTTCCTTTTTTCCCTTCTCTCTGGGGTGGGCATGAAGCTGGGTGGGCTCACTAAAATCTTGCTGTCTATCTCAAATAGTAGATATGAAAATTAGAAATTTTTATAAGACCTTTCTAATTCTATATCTGATTGTCCATTAGATTTTAATGCTGTAATTTAGTCTGTTATCTTCTGATTGTTTAAAGTTATAGATCCCTACTTAAATGTAGGCATTTTTTTCTTGATTCTTTTTTTCTTTTTCTCCTTCAGGTATTGCTTTATTGTTAGGTATTCTCCTGTTTTCCTTAGGATTTGCTTGCTGTGTTTGTGGACTTTCTGTTGTCTACAGTTCAGAAACGTTGAGAAGCTGACTATATTCAGTTTTTGCAATACTTTCTGAAAAGTCCCTCGTTTTCAGAGTGTTTTCATATTCAAATGGCAAAGGATCTGCTGATAAACTAACAAATAGGGGTGGAGTGGGATCGCAAATCTTGAATTATATCCCCCGTCGAAAGTCACCTTAGTGATTAGCTGAATAAATATTTTAGCAAAATGAGGAAATGTTTAGTTCAACTTATCTTTTAAAATAAAACTTACAAACTAGTGGCCATTGATCAGAATAGTTTTCTACAAGTAGTTGTAGAAAGATTACATGAAGTGTGGTAAATTGTCGATCAGATCCATTTAGTGAGAAGGAAATATTGTGCAATAGTTGTTTGATGGGGCCCAGCTGTGGGTTCAGGGAAGACCCGGGTCCTGCTCTGTCCCCCACTGTGCTGTTCTGGAGCCCAGCGGTGTTGGGGTTTGTGTGATCTGTCCATGGTAGCTGCGCTCAACTTTGCCATTGCCTGTCCCAGTCTTGTTTCTTCCAGGCCTAAAGACTTGCTTCGGTTACACAGTGGGGTGCACAGTTTCCTTTGAGAAGGTGATAAAGCAAAAGAACATTTCTATTCTAGAGGAAAACCTAGAGGAAAGAACTTGGAAAGCACTCTACATCCCCTTTTCAAGTCAGCTAGTTCATTTCTGGATGTGGCCAGGAACAGGGCGGTGAGCTCGGTACTTGGGAAATGAATGACTGCTTTGTGGCTGTATATTTCTACTGCAATTTTCCTCTGTGCTCTTTAGCAACAACTATTTGAGTATTGATCTGCTGGTGCCTAATATCTTAGAGACACTGTGAATGTGATATGAGGATTAGAAAACTATGCTCCTAAACCCAAAAGCATTGAATACATACATATTTTTCTCCTTGTGATTTAGTTGTGATTGAAATTTATGGTACTGATCATGTGAGTAAAATTATAGGATGGTGATTCTGAGTGCTTTTTATATGTCTGGAAAAGCATCTGGGATAGAGGAACATGATTAAGTGAACTATAATAAATTGCTTACTTTGCAAAATTGTTCACCAGTTATTAAGTAAGATTATTTAGACTGTTTAAACATAGAAGGAAAACTGGATAGGGGTCAAAGTACACAAAAATGCTTTGTTTTGCTTAGCTGATCAATGGAAAAGAAAAACTCTGTGTGGTTTTGCTTTACATTAAAAAAAATCAACCCTTACCATAAATTGTTAGGCATGGGGATTTTTTTTGTGTCAGTCAAAATAATTTTTCAACAGAGCATGAAAATGGAAGACTGAGAATCTGAATGGTTCTGCTTTAGAATCGCACTGAAAGTTTTTTATTTTATGTAAATAGAGATTGATGGAACATTTTACACAGAGTGCAGGTTTTTGACAAAAAGTATTGATGGTTGCTTTCAGTAAGTGTTACTGGAGATGACAGAACATTGCATTTTAAGATGAATTACAGTAGAAACTCCCTCTTTGGGAATGTCATACATTTTATTTCATCTGTTGTTTTGAGAAAGAATGACTAAAGTCATAAGTACCACAGACTGATCTCTCTTTTCTTAACGTCTTATAGATCTTGCATTAGTTTGCAGCGCTTAGTAGAAGTGTATTAAAAATAATTAGGAAGCTGCATGATTTTTGCTAAGATCTACTTACTGTACTTTGTGGGTTTTTAAGTGTCAACTTCTTTTGATGCTAATCCTAAAGGAATGGCCCTTTGATTTTTATATTGGCTTATATTTAAACCTTCAGAAAAACAAAGTGCTTTGTGTGATGCATTTGAAGGCAAATTAAATTCAGAGGTCTGGTTTGAGTGACATGAGGCTTCTTTTCTCAAAGGCAAGTCGATCAACTGTACAGCACCCAATGCTAAATTTTCAGTTAACACTTCCAAAGCATTGCACTGTCTATAAACAGAAGAGAGGTTTTCAAAATGTTTCGTCCTGCTACTGTGCATAGTTCTACTAAAATCTCTCTTGAAGTGATAACAGAAAACCAGATATCTGGGATGGCTGAATTCCTAGAACTGAAAAGCAAGTGGGATTTGGATAGTGAAATGAGATGATTTAGGTCAACGGAAATTGTAAGCGGTGCTTAGTAGAAGATCAATTCTGTTATAAATGTACATTTGCATTTTGTATTTTAAGTGTTTTTAAATTGTCCTGTGGTTAAAATAGTTTTAGCCTAAGTAAGAGACGTAGTCTCTGCATTGTTTACGTTTGTTCCTTTTAAGTTCGGTGGAATTCACCCTCCCAAACCCCTGCAACTCCTTAAAAAGACAGAAGGGAGGTTTGAGAAAACATTGTGCAGTTGAGGGTGCCAGTATTAAGGAAATTTCAAGGGAGGTCACAATGTGAACTTGGACTCCTCTGCAGGTTTCATGGCTGATAATGACAGCTTGAAAAGAAAGACTAGATATCTTCTTGGAAGAGTGAGAGTTTTAGCATAGATCAGCTTCTGGGTGTATTTTTCAAGCCTTTTAAAGAATGTTCTCTTTTCTGAATAATAAAAGAACCATAGTGACATTTTAATGATGAATCTATGTGTAAAAGGGAATATAGCCAAAAGGGTATTGTCACCCTAAAAAAGAAAAAAGCTTGTGTAAAGAGGGCTTGTGCTTTAGAAAGGGGCATGGAGAAAGTGACAAATCAAGTATCAACAGTAAAACCGAGCTTCTCCTAGATTGCCTCATTTCTATGTTAGCATTCTAATACCACTTCTCACTGCTTACTGAAAAAGGTATTTCTTGCCTGCAACTGGGTTATCTTCTGAGAAGAGGGTTGGATTTTTCTTTATTACTTCTATGCTCTTGAAAATTATTCTTTGGAAAAGAAAGTTATTTTGGTTTTTCATTCTTCCCACAATGAATATTTCTTATTGCTGCTTTGATGGGCAAACATTACTATATTTTTTCTTTAAATCTATTAGTTTTCCCTATTCTTACAATATAATATCACCCAAAATTATTTTGAAACCTAGGTAGATGTAGATCTATTTTGTATATTGATTCTTTTCTTTCAGCACTTAAAATGTCAC
>VYZQ01025949.1:0-26250 GCA_013400655.1 Mystacornis crossleyi | reverse complement strand
GCGCTGGCAGAGTGCCGCCAAAGCGTTCCCACGCTGAGTAACACCAACCCTCTCAGCCTATCTTCACAGGAGAGATGCTCCAGCCCTCTGGTCATCTTCGTGACCCTCCTCTAGACTCCGTCCAATAGGTTCATGTCCTTTCTGTGTTGGGGTCTCCAGCATTGAATACAGCACTGCAGTGGGGTCTCACCAGAGCAGAGGGGCAGAATCCCCTCCCTCACCCCCCTGGCCACGCTGCTTTTGATGGAGCCCAGGATACCGTTGGCTTTCTGGGCTGCAAACACATATTGCCAGCTCATGCCCAGCTTCTCATCCACCAACACCTCCAAATCCTCCTCAGGCCTGCTCTCAATCATTCTATGCCCAGCCTGTCTTTGTGGTTGGGATTGCCCCAAGCCAGGCGCAGGACCTTGCATTTGGCCTTGTGAACTCTGTGACATTTTCATAGGCCCACTTTTCAAGTCTGACAAGTCCCTTTGGATAGCAGGGGCTCTAGACATCCCCTTGACAAGGGATATTTCACAGTATCATCAATCAGCTGTGTGAGAGTTAAGGACAGATATTTTTAAAAATTTCCAAATGCATTCTATTCAAGTACTTAATTCTTTTTTTCCATCTTCTTCAATCCTTCTATCAATGTCAGGCTCAGCGTGAATCCAATGCATAACTTTCTTCCCTTTGAATACTTCACCTATGCACTTTTGTCCATCCTTAGGTCTTCAAACAGCTCTTTGCACCCAGACAGGCTAGAAGTGAAATGATTGCATACCACTCCAGAACAGGTAGAAATCAATGTATTTGACATCAGTGACTGAAATGTCTCAGACAGACTTTCATGAGCTTTGAGCCAGACCTTTTTTGAAGTAGAAATTGAAAGGTTGCATAGTTGCAGAGCATGGATGAAGGAAATTGTTTAATGTCAAGGAAATTTAAAAAATAAAGTTAAAGATCACTCAGCCTAAATATTTTCTTCCATTTTTTCAGAAGTAAAATATTGCTAAGAAAAAAATCAAACTTGCTTACTGAAGAAAGACCACAATGTGTCATGCTGTATGTACAGTATTCAAGGATACACCTTCTTTTTTTTGAGCTAAGGCATTAAGTAAACAGAAAGCAGTAAATGCAGCCAGAGCTGCACAAAGCTGTATCCAGCAGGAAGCTCCAGAGACAGAAATGTTGTAGAGGTACTTCTTTTTTTTAACTATTCTTTCTAGAAGATTAGTAGGATTATTTTTTTTTTAAATCTTCTGGGTGTTTTGTTAGTAAATTAAAACTTTTATGTTTTCTGTTTGTGTTTTAAAAGATACTGAGTTTCGATTTTAAGTTTAGTGATGTCAAGGACAATTGGCTTTTCAACTGATCTCTTCAGATGCAGAAATAATTTTGCAGTTGTTAATGCTTTCATGTGGTTTGTTAGTTTTTTTGTTATGTTGCCTTAATTGCAGGGGAGAAAACCCAAAGCGCAGAATTTAAGCCAGATATCCAGGATTAATTCCTATTACCTGAGAAATACTGTGTGTAACTATCCATGTAAAGGAGATACACAAATCACGTAAAAAGTGAAATGTTTTTAGATAATAGGTTTAAAGTAGTAGTAGTAGCAAGAAGAAATGTGGATTTTTTTTTTGCTGTTTGTAGACTAATTTGAACTTCATAAGTTATTACATTCTACATTTTCTGTATTTTTGTTCTTTCTGCTTCAATCAGAAACCAGAACACAATTTTATTTAACTTCTTCGGTTTCTTCTTTGACATCTAAAACTCTTGGCCTCAAAACCCTAGAAAAGCCTCTTAAGACAAGACACTTTATGCCCTTTCAAATTTCTGAATTTTTTTATCTATCAATTTGAGGTATGAACCTATTTTTTTCCTAGCACAAGGGCTCTTGTTTGTGAGAACATACAGAAAATACAAAAGTGTGCACAAGTTTCTTTTACTTGTTTTACGTTTTTACATTAAATTTGTGAGATTAATTCTGGAATACTCTTTCCTTTTGGATTCTTTCATGCCAAAACCTGAAGCTGCTTGGAAATTCCTTCCACAATAAAAATCCTAAACTTCTGAGCACTTTTCCCTGTAGGATTTCAACTACACTATTTTGGAAGCAATAAACTGCCTTTTTTGGTCAGCTTTTGCAACATTTGAATGGGGATTGCCATTTGACAGTACAAATTAATTAGTAACTTCTTCTATTTCTTCTGTTTCACAATCCGCTTAAATATTTTTTTTTTTAATTTTGACCTTTTGAAAGATCCAAATAGTTCTAAATGTGAAACAAAGAAAACTGAAATGAAGGATCACCTTGGGGGTTTTTCCCCTTAGGGCTTCACATATCCTGAGTGTTTCACTAGTTAGAAATTCTTGTGAACAGTATTGACAGATTTTCTGAGTGATAATGTAAATGTGTAACAGAGACATGCTTTATACATTTAGTCATGGCTGTGCGGAGAAAGCAAGAGATAGCTCTAAAAGTGTTACTTAATTGTGACTGTACAAAGTGCCTCCACCATCTTCCTTCCTCATTCATGTAGACATTCGTCATTCTCCTCTCCCATGGTGAGCCTGGGCTCACAGCTGGGCTTAGGCATGGTTAGCCACATTTGTACAACCCACACTGTGGTTCCACAACAGGATAGCATGTCCTGTTTCTTAAATAACTGTTAAAAGGGCCATTTAAAGCCATGTTTTGTTTGTATGACTATATTCAGGCTGAAGTAGGACCTGAGGGGAAAGAAAATGCAGTGAAGAATCAATAATTTAAAAAGTGATGATCTTTCCGATAGTTTCATTGCTTTTAGATGTAAAGTTTTTCATGGTTTTTATAAAGTTTTTAAACTCTGATAGTATAAATGAATGATTTAGTTTATTTGTCCTTTTCTTCTCAGCCTTATTTGAGGTGAAATACCTAGCCCTGGCCTAAAGTTTACTACAGCAAAATCTGAACAGTTTACCCAGAGAAAAATCGTAGGCTAGTGAATTTATGAAAAAAAATATTTGTTGTATGACTCCTCCAGTATTTTATATAGGGTAAGCATGAATTTCATGGTATGCTGGATATTACTCTGAAAAACTTTGAAAAGTATGTTTCACAGAAACAGATTACCCTGTATATTTTAGACAAATGCAGTGTTCAGTAGAAATTCAGAAGGCCAGGAAGGAGTATCAAATGGATTTTTCCTAGTTCAAATAGTTTATAAAATGTGAAAAATGTGCCTTTTCTGCGAGATTAAAACTGTTTCAAGGAGATCTTTTTCTGTACAAAATCACCTGAACATGTGTGAATTGCAGAAGCAATACAGGTAATGACCAACACTGGTATTTGCTGGCAATGGAGTCACATGTCCTTGGAACTTCCGTAATGCACTAGTACTACAAACATCCTTCTATGAGATTTTCTTTGAGCTGGTCATCCACAGGATACAGTTCTTTAGCCAAGAATGTCTGTACTTTGACAGAATTGGATCTTTGGTGAAAGGCAGGCAAAAGGAATTTAATCTTTTCTGCCAAGTGAGGATACTTTATTAAACTCGTGTGATCTTGAAGTTTGATTAATACAAAGAAGGAGCACATGGAAAAGTTCTTAGATGAAGCAAACTGATTCTACAGCCCTCTAACAAAGCATGTCTCCTTTTTTTCCTGCCCACATCTCATTTCACTCAGTTCTGTGTCTTTCATCTCTCATTATAAGTGCCCCCTGAGGCAAATGAGCTCTGTGTCTTATTAGCAGTTTGTGGAGTAGCTCACCAGAAGGGCAGGCTTCAGCAAATAAGAAGATTTCTCTAGCAGACTCCATTGGAATCCTGAGGAAAGAACATATTTCTGGCAGTTGAGATAGCAGTGTACAACCATCAAATATCAGATACACTCTTCTCTGGAATATAGCAGTCTTTTTGCCAAAACTCTTCAAGTTTCTTGTGAGAGCTAATGGGATTTACGTAGAAAAGAAAAAAGGTGACATCATGCCAATCTGGGCTGTGTTAAGCCCCGTAGTGGCTTCACTGATTTGGAGTCACTATATTGAAATAACAGTCAGGGTCTGGATAATTTAGCATGAAAATTTTGATAAATGTACTTTTTGTAGAGAGGTAAGATGGAGTGTCTAAATTATACAACAGGATAAACCACAGACTTAAAGTAAAGGAGACTGGAAAAGACCTCACGACTTCATCTTGTGCACTATGAAACTCCAAAAGAGAATCAACTGTACCTCAGAAATTAAAAAGGATCTAATTGTCTTTATTGTAAATAAGATTTTCTTAATAGATAGCATAACCTTCAGTGTAATAGTTTGAACCCATCACTTTATACACTACAGATAAAAAATACAATCCCTCCTTACCTCCCTAGAGGTAACTTATATAGATGATAGTTTTCACGCGTTCAGTTGTCCTTCTGTTTTTTAAACTGCGTAAACCCAATTCTTTCAATCTTTCTTTCTTGTGGCTTTTCTTTTTTCCCAAGACAACTGACTATTTTCTCTGCTTTTCTCTGGACTCTTTCCAGTTGGTCTGCCTTCTCTTGGAACAGTTTTGCTTGAACAGGACACAGTGCTACTGGTTGCTGTGCTAGACAGAAATATAATAGGAAGTATTCCTTGATGTAGCAAGCAAATGTACAATCAAAGCAGTTTCTCTTCCTAATACACAGTTTGCATTCTTGATATGATGAAACGCTACTTATTTGTGAATAACTTGTGACTGACCAGTACCCCTCATACCTTTTTTTGGCAGAATGGCTGCCACATTTTTATGAACTATTATTCCCCCTTAGAAGCTGACACTTGTAAACACAAGTGAATTGCAATGTGTTTTCTCCTACAGATAATTTATCTTATTTGTCAAAAGCATTCTGAGTTTAATGTATCATGCAATGAGTTTACTGTTAACATGGGCTTATTGTTATCTACAAGGTGGAAGGATTGTTCCTTTATCCAAATCATTAATGACCTGGGCCATTACTTGGCCCAGAATGGACCCAGCTAGAATCTTGCTGATTATGTTTTTTGAGTTTGATACTGAATTATTAAAAACTAATCTTAGTCTGTGGTTTTGGTGTTGGTTTTGTTTGCTTGGTTTTGTTTTCCTTGTTTGTTGCCCACACCCAGGTAGTTTTTCACTCTTCCAGAAATAGTTTCACTTTAATATACTTCTGAAAATGTTATGAGTCAATGCTATAATGTCAATAACATTATTAAAAGTAAAACATGTAGTGTGACCTACTGCTTCTCTGTTTGTAAGACTTGTTGCAGTGTTACAAAAATTAATAGCCAACATGCCAAAAAATACAAAGCAATATAGCTCAGCTATCTCCAGCCTTTTATGAATAATCTATATTTTCATTTATTCTAGTATTTTTCCAGAGTTGATATCTTCTTTATTTCTTGACTTTATAAAGGTGAGCACTGTGTTCACCACTTCACACATTTCTCACACAACTTCTGAGAGTTTTCAGACAAAGCTCACAGATCTGACCTTCTTTCTCTCCATTGCCAAGGTAACTTAACATGTACTTCCTCAGGCTCAGGTGTCACTATGTATAGCACTCATTTCACCTCTTTAGCAGCCTATGAAATAGCCATCTGTATCTGTGCAGGGTTGTAGGTTCCTATCTCAGTCCAGGGACACTTAGTGCATCAACAACAACTAGAGAGCTCTCCTGGAGACATGCTGCAGTGGTATACTTGAGGATGAGGTGAACTGCAGTCTTTTCAAATTATTTTTGGTCCTGTTCTTTTCTTATTTTAGACAGATTCTTTCTTACTGAGTTTAGTTATTAGTCATGTAATTACAGTTCACCGTTTTATGAAGAATGATGGAAAATATACATCAGCCTTCTGGAAGTGACTATCACTAGGTTTTTCTTTTCCTTGCAGATTTGGAAGGTACTTGCTATCTCTTATATCCATTGCTTTTTGCAGTTAAATTTGTGCTTTGTCCTTTATGACTTTGTTTCAGCATCTAGTGCTATTCCTTCATACTTGTCCTTAGGAGTTTGACCTTGTTTCCACTTTCTGTACATTTATTTCTTGTGTTCCAGGTCACTGAAGACCGTGCTGCTTAGCCAAGTAGCCAAGTTGATCTGTAACTATACTTTCTATCCTCCTACTGTGTAGGATTGTTTGTGTTTGTACCCTAAACATGATTTCTTTAAGGAAGTGCCAACTCTACTGAATTCCTTCTGCTTTAGCCATGTTTCTCATGAGAACTTACCTTCCAGTTCCCAGAGTTTATTGGAGTCTTCTCGTATAGAGTTCATTGGGCTTGAATTGATCTCTTGTTCTTCATCTAAAAACAATGCATATTATCACAACACAGTGACTCTCAGCTAAATTACCTTTGCCCTCATATTCCCGACCATCCCCTTTCTTGGTTGCTTAGCAGGCAGCCTCTTGGCAGGCTGGTCTTGAAGCACTTGGCAGGCTCTGACAGCTGCTGTAGACCCTGCACAGGGAGTGGTTAAATGCTGCTCGTTATACCTAGAGACAGACACAGCACAGTGCTTTGTAATGTGCAGCTGGAGATGCTCACCTAAACATTCTCAGGGGAACACTGGCAACTTTTAGCTGGGCATTGAATCAAAACAGAGACAAATAATACGTGTATAGAGTGTTTCAGGTGCTCTCCTGTGAAAGCATCTGTGTGGATACAGAAACACTTTGCCCAGCCTTGAAGTCCAGGTAAGGAGAAGACAAAATCTTTGCTCTATTTCCTTTGCATACCTAGGCATAAAATTTAAATGGGTTATCTCTTTGGACTGATCTTTCTTTGTCTGAATCTTTGTTGTTTATTTAGCATCACTCAGAAGCATGGGAAATCTCCACTGAGGCTGTCTGATTGGTGAGTAAAATTGGATTGTTAGTGGCTTTTCATGTTACCATGATTTTTTTAAGTGTAGGCAAATTTCTGCAAAGGGAGATTTCTTTTTCAGAGTTGGTTGGGTTTTTTATTTGTTTATATATTTAGAAATCGACATCAAATATTTTAAGGCATAAACTGAGACACTGTTTAGCTTTTGAAATCACACCGTGATGAAATGAATCTACAGAAGATTTTTTTGGCAGCCTATCATTCATTACTATGGCTTTTCTCAGTTAAAAAATTGATGTTACAGGGATTCTGGTGCCTGAAATGAAATGACAAAGGCTTTCATTCACTTTCTGGCTTTGTTAAGGGTGGTATGCATCTTGACTCTTCTAATTTCAATGCAGTTTGCAGCTACATAGGATTTTGTCAGATTTCAAGCGTTTCAGCAGAAATTTTTTAGGCTAGATATCTGCCTCAGGATATTTTTTTTAATCCTTTTAGCAACAATAGTTTATAGATTTTTATGCAGGGAATCTGTGCTCTTTTTTCTTATCTTAAATGATTCCAGTGATCTTTCCTCTAAGAAGTTCAGGTACTTTGCAGACTTTGAAATAAGCATTTGAAAAATGAGGTTAAGAGGTTCCTCTTGTGCATTCTCAGTGGAACCTCTTCTGCGCAGGAGAGTAAACCATCCATTTTAAAGAACAAGGCAAGCATGAGCAAGACTTCTAGGGAGAAATTGTTGGGCTGGCAAAATAGATGCAAGAACAAAAATCAGCAGGAAAATGTGCCTTGATGACTAGTGTGAAAACTGATGTGGGAGGGAAAGAAAAGGAAAATGTGTCAGTTTAGTTTGGAAGATACTAAAATAACTATAGAAGCTGAAGTGCAGGGCCTGGGACTAGCTGAGTACAGAACTGAGAGTGAGAAGCAGCGGGGCTGCGTGGGAATCTTGGAAGTAAAAGGAGAGACAGTTCTGATGAGCTGGGCTCGGAAGTGGGGTTGTCGGAGGGGGGGCTGTGAAGCTGACTAAGGAGATGAAGGGAGGAGTCTGGCAGAGGGAGCCAGCAAAGTGCTGGCTTGTGCATGAGGAAGGCTGAACAGCAGAATCAGGGTGAGATGTGATGGGTGTTTGGGAAGCTGGAAAACAGGATTTACTGGGCAAGCTGCCTGGGGACGAAAAGAGGAAGGCTTTTGGAGGTGAGAATTTGCTGGAGATTGGGTTAAAAATTTGCCTGAGGAATAGAAGCAGGGACTGGGAAAGATGGGGTCACACCTGGGATGGGGGTTAAAGAAAAAGATCTGGTGCCCATGCAAATAAGTGTTGAGCAGGAGTGTTGAAGTGCTGCTGGAGAATGGAGTGCAAAGAAGTGGGGGGTACCAGGAGAGGAAGACTCTGGGCAGGCCGTGCTAATGGTGGGAGCAGGGGAAGCAGGGACAGGCTGTCCTATGGACCATTTTCCTTCAGTGCCAGGAATGGCATCCCGTATGGCCAGGTCTCACCGTTTTGTTGCTGCCAGCAGGTAAGACTGATGAGTTTGGGACTTGTCACTGTTGATGCTGGGTTTGTTCAAAAGATAGCAACTGCCGCTATTGGTTATTCTGTTAGAGTATCATGAGATTGGTCAGGGGAGATGATTCACCACTGGCATGTTGTAGTGATACTTCATAAATACATTTTTCAGTAGCTTTTCAGCACCCGGGTTTTAAAGAAACAAGATATTCCGCACAACTTGACATGTTTGGTTTAGTGGAAAAACATGTTCTTGAGACACTCGGTGCCTGTGCGGTAGGATCCTCACTATCTATGGCAGGTGAAGGGAGGTGTGTAGTGAACCCGTTCTTTATCTGCTATGATAATCCCATGTGGTGTGGAGTGCCCACCTTTTCAGAGACTCATTGACTCTCCATTCTTCATTTTCTGGATCCTTGAGCAGACTCTGGAAACCAGATTTGCAGATTTTTCAAGCATTTGTATCTGAACTGAATCCACAAGGCTATTTTGAATTTAGAGTGTACTGTAACGTCAAATGCTTTGAAATGTCAAAACTTTAGTTTCAAGACTGTTCTGCCAAGAGCCAGCAGACACTTCATTTTATGCTCTCTATGATTTAGTTTATCAGTTTAATCCTCCTGTCTCCAAACTTCTTAATTTTTGATCCTTCATGTGTCATAGTATGCTATAAAAACATGTTTCATAGAAACAGACTTTAAACACAACATTTCTGCTGAACAGCTTGCCCTGCAACACAGAGGAGAGCAGAAGGGAAAGGAAAAATAGGCCTAGATTCATGTAGGAAGAGAGAAAAAAGTATACACTCAGTTTGTCAGTAAGTGTCAGGATGTATCAGGCAAAAAGGTTCTTTCTGTAAAAGAGCAGACACCAAATCACTGATGTTAGAACTTGTACATGATTCCTGTAAAGGAGTCTTTGAAGGAGTATAAAGAAGAAAGAGGGGGGGGGGAATGAGAGTAGAGGTATGGTTTCAGACAAAATTAGTTTTGGATCCTGAAAATGAGGTTCAAAATCTAGAGTAAATTGACAGGAGAAGCTGGATGAGACAGGAGCAAAAAGGAAAACAATTTAAGCAGAAATGCTTTGTATTCACTGGAGTGTAAAGAGAGAAAAAGAGGTCATAGCTGTCATCAGTCATGGTTGAGAGGTACTAGGGGTGGGGACACAAGGGTATAACAATGAGAACAGCTAACAGGAGTTTGCCTGGGGGCGGTGTGCTAAGTAACCGGGACTTTTTACAAAACAGTTTTGACTGTGCTATTTGATATGCAATGGCAGGAATGAATGAATCAAGCTTGCACAGGGAGGTGAAAAGCTGAAGGGGACAAAGAGGATCTAGGTCTGAGACAAGGTGGGTAGACCTGAATGGCAAGGAAAACATTGCTATTACTGACATTAACTGAGAAGAGAAACATGGGAGGGGACAGTAAGACATATGCAAAGGCAGAGAGTTAGTCGTATACATGATAAAGCAGAGGGATTTTGTGAAACAAGTCTGGGAGGAGATCATTCGTTGCCATCGTGGCCGGTGTGCATTGTTGAAAACTTTTCTTCCGCACTTCCTTTTTCCCCTTTTTTCCTTCTTTCAAAGTATTTTTAGGCTTATCTAGATACCCTTAAAGAAAGCGGTGAAGTTTGCTCTCCTGTGCTTGGTTTTGCAGTGATTTAAATGGCAGTTGGTAAGCGCATGGAATTCTGAATTGTTTAGGTAAAAAGGCCCCACAGCCCTTTACCAGGTGTCAGGCACCCAAAGCAGTAACAGGGCACTGTCCAGTCCCCTGGGGCTGCCCCCCACTGCCCACAGCCCGGGACCTCACGTCAGCCTCCTGAGGCCGCAAATCCCTGCCCCAGTGACGCTGCAGCAGAAATGGTCTCCAGCTTCCCAGGTCCCAGCCACGCTGCGCCCACCCACGAGCTGGGTCTCCTCACTGAACCTGTCTCTACTTAGAAAATCAAAAGTCCGTGGCCTTTCTGGCTGCAGTTCCAGGAAGGAAAAGAGAGACAAGTTTGATCACATAGTTAGGGTTGGGGTCCAGTGCATGAGTGACTGCAGTGCATATAGTCTCTTTCCTCTTTTAACGTCTGTAGTAGTTTATTGGATAATTAACATATTGCTTTCTATGAATTTCTTTGAATTAGTTCTTCGTCTTCACTGAATTATACTGTGTGTCTTTTTCAGTCCACTTCTCAACCTCCCTTTTCCACAACACTGTTGGAGCAGGCTACAGAATCTTTCTATTTTCCTTGGCCCCCAGCTCTGCCACTTTTCCTTGGGTTTCTGTTTCCTGCCTCTCTCTGGGAGCTTTTTTGTCAGACTTGCTGCTGCCTTTTCCCATGTACTCTTTTTTTTCTCTTCACTTCGGTCCTTTTCATGCCCAAATTGGCTCTTCCTTTCACTTGCTCTTTTGTGGGCTGGTTGGTAACAGTTTTAGCACACTGGCATCATAACTGGTGTTGGCATCCCTGAAAGAGAAGACTTTTAGGAGTGATTTTAGGTGAAAAATGTAACGGTTCTGTAGGTGCTTCATAAACTTCACCCAAAAGCAGGAGCAGCAGAGGAGAAAGCAGGAGTTGTTTTTTTGTTATCATGGGCTAATGGTAACAGGGGCTACCAGTATGATCGGGATTGGGAAGTAAAGCTGAAGTTTTAATACTGCATGAGAAATGATAAATGAAGAAAAACTTTGGAAGGTAAGACAAGGAGATGACATGGAATTAAGTAGAGAAGGAAAAGCTACAAGGCAGGCATAAAAAGTGGTGTAATGAGAATAATAAGCAGATTCATGATGGCAGTGAGGAAGGTATCACTACAGCTGCTGAGAGCAGAAAGAAGTCTGATGCAGTCATGGAGCGCTGAGATGACCACTGCACGGAACAAGAGTTTTAGATTGTGGCTCTAATGTAAATTGTTATTTTGTACCCACCTCAGTGCTGTGAAATGTGCTGTTCTGTAGGACACCCTTGTCAGCCTTTTCCTCAGCAGCTCCCAGCCTAACCTACATGTTGTCTCCCCACTGAGCTTCTACCCATTCTCACCTAACACCGTTCAACCTGTGCTACAAATGAGATGATGTTAGATGCTGTCCCTTGTTGGCAAAATGACCCAGATCAGATACTTCTTCTAGCCCTTGGCTATCTGTAACTTGCCTGAGTTTCCTAATCCATTACTGATTTTCCACTTCATGGACAGGCCAGCCTGGCTGCTAAGGCTCCACTTTCTGGGGTCTTTCTCCCTCCTGTCCACCCATCACAAACTGTACAGAAGCAAGGGTGCTGCAGGTTTGGTCCAACAAGGCTCTTGCTATTGCAGTTCACGCTAATAGAACAGCACATGCAGAACTGCATCCAGAGCTTGGTTTTCCTGTCCAGGCTGTTCTTGGGGGCTTTCTACATGTCATCCCCTCCTCACCTTCAGTGTACCCATGCACATATCAGTATGTATGTATTTGCAGTTGTCTTTTTGAAGGGATTAACAGGGTTTAAGTACAGAATGGGGTTCAACAACTGAGAATGTTATCTGTTTTCAGAGATTTTCCCTACCTTCCACTAAGCTGCCCTACAGCTACTTTTTTTACTTCTGGCTTCAAATATATCAGGAACACAAATAAGTATTGTTGTGATTTCATTCTTTTAATCTGGAAAGTTCCACTTATCAAGTGGGTGCAGAGGATCAACCCCGTATGCTCAGCTCTGGCCAAGGTCTGTCTGTGAAAAATTAGCTTGAGACACACCTTTGTAAGTTTATTACCAGAAGACTTTAAATCATTATCAGCCCACTTAGTTAGTTTACTTGGAGCAAATAATATGCCAGTGTAACTGATATTAATGTGTTTTGGAACTATTCATATGTGTGTATATATATGTACACACATGTGTGTACTTGTGTTTCTGTACTTGGGTAAGAGGTGCCACACAAAAAGACTTAACATTATTCAATATTACCAGCTATAATACTTATTGTTGTTTATTAAAGTATCAAAATATTATTTTTAGGTGGGTTTTTTTTTTATATTTCTTTAAATACTGAAGTTTTTTTCAATTGCAATGGTTCAGAAGTTCCAGGAGAAGGATTAGGGAATTCTATGTTATGAATCGTTATTTCAGCAGTTCAAGGACAGAACAGTGTACAAAGTGATACGTGTGCAAGACAATTCAAGCTATTCCTTTGGTGCCTGTTCTAGAAATAAATCTGCATGGCAGGAGGAAGAACTTCAGTCTGAGTGTGATGTGTTAGGTCATGTACTCGTGTGACTATCATTAAAACATCTTTGACTGTCTCAGTACTTCCTAATTGAAAGAGTACTAGAGATTTTCTATCAGACCTTGTTTTGGCCAGGGGGAAAGGAACTCATTATAAACCTGAAGCTGGCGGTTGGATAAGTGTGAGTGGTTGTGGTGTAGCTACACATGCTCAGTTAAAGTCCAGACCACTAACAGACATATGGGAAGGTGGCAGAAGGTCTAGTATCACAAAATGTAAAGCAAGCATGAGACAAATGAACCAAGAAAAAGCAATTTAACAGAAAAAAATACCCAGTAACTCCAGCATATGACAATTTTGACACCCCTGGAAAAGTACAATACAGAGATAGAGAGCTCTTCTGGGTCAGTCTCGCCTGCCACGCAGGGGATGTGCAAGTACGTTGTCAGCCACCTCCATACCCAGTGTACCGTGTAGAAAAGGGAGATGTTGAAAGTAGTTAAAAGCAGAAAATCGTCAGAAATTTCTTGGAGTAAACAGAAGGATGAGAAGAACATTTTATGATCAGCAAACGTGACAACAAAGATATGAACAACACGATACAATGTTTTTTGTTTTGTTACATGCAGTGTTTATATTGGGAAGAAAAGAATCTTTAAAACGGAATTGTAGAGGGACATGGTAGAATTATAAGCAGTGCAAAGAAGCCTTGAATTTAGTAAATATTTTTAATTTTATGAGGGCTTCAGACGTTTTTGCCATTTTGCATGTACATGAGATGATTGGCATTGCTTTCTCCAGTCATCTATGCCCCATTTGTTACCACTCTCGGCTTGAACAATTGCTCTGGTTGTTCTCATATAGAAAATTTGGATTGTTATAGGAAACTGATGTCATCAGACTGACTTACTATTTTTGTTTGGTTTTGATTGATTAAGACAATAGCATTGATATACTGGATTTAGAATTGTATAAATCATTTGACTTGACATGACAGCATGTTTTGGCTAAGAATCTAAAAAGACATCAAATCAGCTGGACACACACTGGAGAAATTAAACACTAATTAACTGACGGGCCTCAAAAAATTTTATCACCTGATAGCAATCCTTTTGAAAGACTCCTGCAAGAAAGGATTCTATGAGGATGATTCTTACTGCCTGGTTTACTCTTTAGTAATGACCAAAGAGAGTCAGACAGTGATTTTTGATGTAATTTGCAGAATGCAGTAAGACATACAGATATTGAAAATATCAAGCCATAGCTATGTATAGTTCATTAATAATGATGTGATCTGAAGAACAAGGGAAAAACAACAATTCAGTGTAAGGCTGTTATCTAGAAGATTTTATGCTTCATTAAAAATTAAAAAAAAAAAATCTACCTCCTCTCTCCCCGCCCCTTCTCTATGTATGACAAAAACAAAGCAGATTAATGCCTTATATTTAAATTTTAGGGTTTTCTTTTCTGGAATATGTAAGATCCAAAGAGACAATTAGATCTCTGTCTTCCTGTTTTGTTACTTTTCAGTAGAAGAGGTTTCTGCTCTTTTTTTTAATGAATCTTATGATGCTGTCTTTCCATTTTGCCTGGGAGAGCCCATACTGCTGCTCTCTGGTTACAACAGAACTAGCCTATTTAGTATGGGCTTGTTATGTTAGTAGACTCACCACTCCTTGCCTGAGGAATGCCTTGTAGTTACCTAAAATCACACTTAATTCAAGGTAGGATGAGGAAAAATGCAAAGAGAAGTATTAACTCCTTTCATCTTAAGTAGAAAACACAGTTACAAGTACATGGAAAAGCCATAATAAATATAAGGAAAAGTTCATCTGATTTACTGACACTGACACCACCAACACCTACTGACAAAGGTGCTTTTCATTTTGGATTTTTACCTTCCGTTTTAATTTCCAGGTGATGTGTCCCTCTTTGACAAAATGGTTCTCAGTATCTTCTTTCTTCCTCTTCCTCAGGCTTCTCTTAGGTGATTTTGATCACTGGAAACTTTGCATTACACAGAACTCCGTACTGGGGTCTCCCATCTGAACGCGTCTTCTGAAGAAGCCTTTGGACTTCACCTTAAGGTAGGTTCATGTCATGTTAACCTCACTTGTTGAGGGCAGTGTTAACTCTTACTGCCAGCCTGCTCTGTGAAGTTTTCTAAGGAGTCCAGAAAGATTTCACCTGTCATCTTGGAGCTTGTTCTAGCCCTCCTTATGGTCTGATTGTTCTCCTGAATTTAATTAAAGATTCTTTTTTTCTTCCACAAATATGCATAAGTCTTAAAAGAGGAGCTGTCTCCTGCGTTTAACTAGCTCCTAAACAGCTTCTTTCCCCCAAGGAAGCAAGTCTCTTCTATTTCCATGTGGTGACTCACTGACATGTTTCCACATGAAATATGTCTTACAGCAGACTTTATATTCTCTAGCAGCAGTGTAATTAGTAAATATGCATGATACAAGTATCTAAATAGGGTGAAATTCGTCTAGTTCACTTTCTGATTCCTGAGAGGTATGATAACATTACTTCTCTGAAGTGACAGCATTTAAAGTGAATGAAGCCCACCATCCTTCTCCTAAGCAGACTCTAACAAAGAGTCCTTGTACAGAATTATTTAGTCATATTGATTTTAATTGCTACACAGTGTGAAATTGTGTCTTCAAACTGCCTTTAGCTGACCTTGAAAACAGCCTCTGGTGCATTAGGATTCAAGGATCACACAGTGAAATGAGAACTGATGTACAGTGAAGAAAAGGTTAAAGGCAAATCTTCCCATAACTTTTCTTGTAGCCTTTGCAATGATCTTATGCAGCCAAGAAAATGAAAAATTATAGGCTAAATGCCATTGTGTCTAAGAATACTTCATTAATTTGAATGAGTATTGTAACATTTTATTGTAAATACAATTAAATTTTTAATACAGAGATGGTGAACAGTGTCCCTCTCCATTCCCCAGGTCATACCTACACTAAGAGAGATTTAGTTATCAGTAATGTTGTTAACTGTATGAGTCCGCAGATATTCTGGTAAAAGTGTGTAATATCAAAAATCACGTCAGCCCCGAAAGGAAGAAGCCTTGTGCTCAAGTACAGTTTCAGCAATGTAACTTGTGCTGCCTCTACTGCTGTCTCAGAACACACCAGAAACCATTTTCCATTATGGCAGCTGGGGTTTATGTACATCCACACAATAGGTGGCACAAAAACAACTTCCAAAGTGGTCCTATTGTATCTTGTAAAAACAAAACAGGATATGAAAAACTGGGAAAAAAAAAAAAAGGGAATTTATATCCTCAAGGAATCCAGGCAATGATGTGTTTATTGCCAGCAGGTTCAGGCTGAAAACTTGAGAAGTGGAGAAGGAAGACAATGCTGTTTGATTTTTTTGATTGTGCGGACTTTATGGAACAGAAAGAGCATGTCACGTTTGCCTGTAGTTATTGTTTTTTACTTCATTTTGCAACTTTCAATAAAAGCCTGCTGATGAAAAGCTCACTGCTGGGGGAAACAGAGTAAGATTGCACAGAGAGATTTAGATAGGTCTCTCTCCATGAAGTGCAAGAAGACAGAATTAGTGAGTACAGGGGAGAAAATATGTTGTGTTGGACTGCATTTGCCTTCTCTCCTTTTATCTGGGAACACGGAACAACTCCTTTTCTCTTGTTTTCTCTACCACTTCTATACATTTCCTGTCATACTAAACCGTTTTGGGGCTCTTCTGCTGCAGCAGCCATGGCAGCAAACATATACACCATGCAGTGTCTTTGGAGAGAGAGAATGGGAGAATTCAAGTTACAGGTTAGGATTCTCTGCAGGACTAGGGAAGAGTTTCTCCTGTAGCTATTTATTTGTACAAGGTGGAAATCTTCTGGGCAATAAATGGAAAGGAACTTACCCTGAATGTGTCATGGTCTTTGCAGATACACCTGTTACAGCTTATAGAGAACTTTGTGTTCCCAGATTCTAAAGAAATGCAACTTTATGTTCCCAGGTTATAAAAGAAATACGACTTTGTAATCCTAAAATGAAGTTATTGTTCCCCAACAGCTTTAAGAGAGAAGTATTTGCTCATAAACAGTTCATTGTTTTGAGAAAAGGAGGGGTTTTGGAATACTTGTAAATGGTCATATTAGTTGTCTGTTTGGTTTAACAATATAATTGTGGTGAGTCTTTTCCATAAGAGAATTTTTACTTATTAGCAAAGCCTATTTTTATAGGGCTTGAAAGGTCTTTCTGCTGTCCTAAATTCTGTAAGAAGTTTACATGTTATCTTTGTTACATCAGTCATACAAAATCTAATTTGAATTATCTTTCCTTGTTGACAGAAAGACAGATTTCCACTTTAGAGATCACGTCATTTTCCTTTCTGTGAGAATAACATGAACCAGAAGCTGTTGTTTTTCCTTCTCCCAAATTTCTTATTTGGGATATTTCTTTTTGGGTTTTTCTGTAGGAGACAAAAAAACCTAACAGGTGAGTAAAGACATTACCAAGAAGATTTAATGTTTTATAGAAAGAGAGACACCTTTTCCAAATATATTAGAAAGTGACTATGGAGCCCAGACATAAACAATACTGTGAAAATATCCAAGGCCATGTGACTGTGGTAGCTATCTTAGCAATATATGAGAGGACAGCACCAAAAACCCCCATGATGTTGGAACATCAAACTTGCTTAGACTAATACTGCTAACATATGGAAAGTTTTCATTTTAATAAATGTTTCGCTAGGGAGGGTAGTTTATTGCATGTTTGCTGTAGTCCAGTCTGGTTACAGTAAAAAAAAAAATTATTTTAGCAGCTTCATTAGATTTTGTATGCAGGGTAATAGATTGACTGCTATGACTGTCACAGATAAAGAGATTTATGTAAGATTATTTCACTGAAATAGTTTAAATTTCTTCCTTGGTTACAGATGCTTTTTCCGATCCTACAGAAAATTGGCTGGCAATTCAAAGCAGTCGGAAAAACACACTGGCTTCTGTCTGCCTGAGGAATAACCTTAATAAACCAAGAAGCAAATTGGATTCTCAAATTGCAAACCAGCTCTTTGTGGAGCACAAGCATAAATTTATCTACTGTGAGGTGCCCAAGGTAGGCTGCTCCAACTGGAAGAGAACTATTTTTCTTCTTCAATCCAACTTGAATGCAGAAGCTTCTGAAATTGAGCATGACCACATCCACCAAACCTCAGTGATCAAAAGGCTGCTGAATTACGGTCCTGTCTTACAAAAGGGATTTCTAAGCAATTACACCAAAGTGATGTTCACCAGACATCCCTTGCAACGGCTGGTCTCAGCTTACAGAGACAAACTCCTGCACTCTGAGGCATTGTACAGTACCACTATTGCTGATGAGATGAAGGCAATGTTCAGGAAAAATAAAAGTTCTTCTGAAAAAGTGAGTTTCCAGGAGTTTGTCAGCTTCATTACAGCAAAACCACCACATACTCTTGACATTCACTGGAAACCAATGTTTCTGCTCTGCGATCCTTGCAACATTCACTATGACATTATGGGTAAGTATGAAACTCTTGGGTTGGACTCTGAGCATGTTCTGAAGGTCATTGGTGCACCAGAGAGCCTGCAATACCCCAGCTTGAAGAGATATGGATCAGAGAAACGAACTGATGGTGATATCACCTTGGAGTACCTCAGACAACTGACCTCAGAACAAATTGAGAAGATAAAAAAATTGTATCAAATGGATTTTTTTTTGTTCAACTATACTATGAAATATGAGGATTATTTTTCCCTGAATGACTAATGTAGGTTGAACAAAGAACTTTCCTTTGTACAAAACTGACAGAACTTGTCCTCACACATGCTCAATAGGTGGGTTGGTGATTGCTGCTGAGATTATCCTGGACCTTGTAGATATCGTTTATCATCCTAAGCACCCTTATAAAAAATCCCTCCCGTGATTTCTTGTAACATGCAGAACTTCACCTATTAAAATGATTGTCTTCCTGTTGCTCTTTAAGAGCATACATTTGTTTCACGGAAACTGTTCATAAATTATATATTTTGGTCCATTGGTAAGAGACATGGGATGGATGAAGAATGTTGTTTTTCACAATGAATATTTTAGAACACCATTTTGATGTAATTTTTTTAATTAGAAAAAGACATAAGAAGCAATAAATAATCTGCTTGAGAGTTAAACCACTCTGTCTGGAAGAGCCTTGATCATGAATACTGTAGGAAAGGAGCAAATAAATTCAGGTGCTTGAAGCTGCATTACACGGAGCCTAATGCCAGAATATCTTCCTGTCTAGCAGTGCTCTCGTAACAGCCCAGCAGCCTCATCCCTCAAGCAGCACATTTGTCAGCAATCCAGACAAAGTTTCCATTACAGCTCTTAAAAATCTTCTGATGAGCAGATCTGGTATTCATGGTGACTTTACAAACTCTTTTCATCACTTTTGTAAGCATTATGGTCTAATTTCAGCAGAAGCTCTGAAAAATGCGTTGGGTTTTTTTTAGAGAAGTAGTTAGAGGTACCTTCTAAACTGTACAGCTGGGATGGTGCAAGATCTAAAATCTCACTGGAAAGGTGACTCTTATTTATTCTCCAAAAGCACTTAACACCCAGTCAATGGACAGGCCAGTCAGTGCAGTGGGGACAATGTTTGGGCTTTCCCATTTGTGCTGTTGGAATCCATGAGCCCCTGGGACTTACCTGAGATAATACATTTGTTCTGCCTGTGGCTTTCTCACCTTACAGGAGAATGAGTGCAAATAAATTGTGGAATTATGGTGGGAGGAACAAAGAAACATGGGAGAAATAACTCAAACCATTAGCCACTCCTTATATTCCTAGGTGACTTTGGTGTTAGATCACTGAGGGGTCTATAACTGCTATTATATTAAGCATGAGATTTGTCCCTTTAAAAAAAAAAACCCTGTTGCCTAGTCACGTTAAAATATTAATTTGTGACCATATTAATTGTAACAAGTTTTAACAACTAATTGTGACTATTAGCACCACCTCAAGGGGATGTTGGTCCCTCAGCAGCTTAGTTCCTCTCAGCTAAATCTGCAAATGTATAAAGGCTTGCAGGCTAGTCTTGGACCCAAAGCTGGCTCTCAGCTTCTCATCAGACAGATAAGGACAGATACAAAATAAGTTAATCACACAGTAGGCACCAATCTCTACAGCCTTTGCTGTCAGCAGCATGGCCAAGGGAGAGGGAAAAGGAGACTGTGAAAAACAGACGCAATGGGATTTAAGTTATGAGGGTTTTGAGGAGCCCTAGTAGTGCAGGGAGTGGAATTCAGGGATTACCTGCTCCAGTGGGAAGGTGCACTGATATATGACATCAGTTGGAGACAGTGATCAGGCCATGGTGGCAGGACAAGGCCCAGAAAGAAGCGTTCTCTATCCCCCTTGACAGCAGATGGTACACAAGCCAGGACTAGCATTTGGTACATCTGGCAGGTCTTGCCTGGCTGACTATTTCAAAAATGGGGCAGCTTTGGCACAAGGAGAGATCCAACGTGAGAAGACCAAGAAAGAACAGCAAAACAGTTGAAAAAAATAAAAGACAAAGCTTATGATTTTATGCAGAAAGATACATGTTTCTGGATCTTACCCTCACCACCACCGTACTAGGTGTCCCCGTAACCCTACTATTCCCCGGTACTGGATTGCACATGCCGCTCTGGCAGCTCTGTAGTTCATGTAGGTTTTTCTTTTTGTTACTTGTTGGTTTTCCTTAGGCAGTGGAAGCTGGAAATGACTCCCATCAAAGTTAAAGCTATGCAGAAGGATGCAGTCCCTCTCTTTTTCCTGAACCACAGCTACATGCTTCTCCTACTTTCTTTGATAGATCATGCAGAGGTAGAGGGGAACAAGATTTTCTTCATAACTCACTTCTACATGATAGATCCCTCCAGAGCTATATCTGAAGCTATAAGTATATTTAAAAATACATGAGTACTCTGGCACCCTCAGCCAGCCTAGGAAAGCTCTGAGGAAATGATACTGACAGAGTTTGATAGGTGTCTTTGCTATCAGCACTCAGTGTTAACGCCCCCCTCCAGTTGCTTGCTGTTAGATGTGAGTGGCTTTCTATTCTTATTTCCTCTTTCACAGAGGTTCACATATTGTTCCTACAGTGGTGACAGAAAACTGATGGTTGATTCATTCATCACAAGCACTAGTCAGTAGCAGAAGGGTATCTATTAAAGCAGAAAAATCTCTGTAGCTATTCACAGCAGACTTTGTGTTTTGACATTTGCCTATAGGGAACTGTAAGTAGCACGTTGCCTCAGATCACTGGCTGCTGTAATGGGGTTTAACTGGTGTTTCTGAACAAAAAAAGCTGCAGAGGACGTGTGTGTATGTGTGCTCATGTAACAACAGCTTTAGGACACGGCATCATACGAGAATGGTATAAATTCTGGATTACCAGCAGTAATAAAATGAGAATAATTGGTTGGAAAAGAGAATAATCTGTTGGAAAATAGAAAAAAAATTCATTCTTGATACTGTAGTACAATAAAAGTTGATGAAGGCTCTGGACATTGTCCTGGGCAGCCCACAAGACTGCAAGACACCTGTAAACTTTATGATGAAAATTATAACACAACTCTTCATGGAATGGAAAAGAGGTTTCCTGTACTGTCTTCCACACAAGTGCACTGTCCAGAACAAGGCTCTAAACTGAGCTGGGCTCCCTCCTGGATTTGCCCAGAGAGTAGCCGCCAGTGGTACATCTTCCCTTTGGATACTAATTCTTGGTGATGTGTTCCTGGGAGGAAAACGGATTCTTGCAGTTGGGAGCAAGGGTGGAGGCAAGTGTGGTGAGGCTTAGATCCCAAGGAGGAATTGAAGGGGTTGGGAGTGCCATAATTAATCTTCTGATTTATTGTTATATGCCTGCGGTATGATCATTGCTATGTTCATTTCTGATTACCTTAATAAACTGTAGCGAGTTAACACTTTGACCTATTTGTTCATCCTTCTCAATAACATCTGTTTAAAAAACAAACCCACCTCAAAGTTGTTCTATCAAACCAAACAAAGGCCACACGCTATTAGACAATAAACCGTAAAAACCTGCTCGCTTCTACTTTGCTACATTAATATAAGTCTGCCTCACAGAAATTTTAAAGAATTGAAAGAATTAGCAAATAACGTGTGCTCCACTTTGGAGAAAAAGTGCAAGTAAGTGGAAAAAGGAAGAGAAAGAAAAGGTCTTGCAAACTCAAGCTTGCATCTTTCCCACAAATCTACCTATCAGCAATGAGAAAATAAGAGACTTTTCCCATTCTCATGGAAATTCTCACACACGCTTTCAGGATACGTATCCACAAACCTGACATCATACTTTCTTTGTGGACGTATGACAGATCTAACAGATGATCAGTGTATGTCAGCAGTGGAGACCATGTCACCAGTTGTTCCTTGAAGGTATTTCCTCCGCTTTAAACACAATGATTCTGCCTGCAAGCAGTCCTAACTTTTCACACAGTTTGAATGTGAGTCTTAGCAAGTAAACTGTGATTAGTGGTTTCTTGCTCAGAGAACTTCAAAGAGCAGGACAGCTGTGAACAGAATAGAAGGTGTGAGCAATGAAACTTCAAGTGTTCGCTGTTCCACAGAAGCGTCTCTGACTAACGGGAAGAAGAGGAAACACCACCCGTGCCAAGTCATTGCACATCAGACAAACTGCAGTGCTCACTGCTCACAGTTAGAAGGTGATTCCATTTCTGTGTTCAGAGTGTTAGTAAGTCAAAAGCTGTTAGCTCGATGATCACCAGTTTTTTGGCTTGTTTGTCATAAAAGTAGAAAAAGAAAAGGAAACAGGAAAAGAAAAAGGCACCAACGCTCCGTGGTCATGCTGTAGGCCTGACATCATTTCTCTTTGTCACAGCAGTTCTTACCTCCCTTCCTTCCAGAATTATAAATTAGGACATGCTTTAGTATAAAACAAAAAGTTACTGAATTGGGTGACATACATAAATCAGTGTAAGCCAAATAAAATCAAAACAGGCAGAGAATTTACCTGATAGAAATGTCTGAAATTTCAGGAACTTCCTCTTGCAAGTTCTGGACAGGTATCAACTGTACACGGCGGGGGTGGGGGGGGCAGTTACAAGGCTGCTTCTAGTAAAAACTATTTTTATAGAAAAAGCTCAAGTGCTCATAAACGTCAGTCAGTATACTGAGACTGAAATTCCAAATAAATCAGAAGAGCAAAAATGAGTGATGTATCACAGGATCAGGTCTGTGAAAAGGAAATGGCTCCACACTGTTCCAGCACTACCCATGTACACCTCACCTTTGCTCACCACTACAAGAACACTTCCTTTATATCTTCAGGACCCTGATTATGGCTTCTTTTGGAGATGTACCAAAGCTTAGCAAGATAAGAGGGCTTTCTCAAAAAGTCCCATCATCCCATCCTGTAAAGCCATTGTTAACAAGATTATGCACCATTTGTGGAGTCCCACCAAAGGTACAACAGTCCAGCCACAAGTGAAGCTCAGAGAAGAACTGATCATGAGTACCCAAAGACAGGTAGGCAATATTCCAGTATATACATCTGTGGTGTAGCAGAACTAGGGGGAGAGCCTTTTACCCACAAATCTATGACTAATATCCTACCTCGCTTGATTGCATTGTCCTCTATTTTTTTCCAGATCCCTTCTTCAGTATTCACCTGAACTCCATGTATGGACTCCTGCTGAGTTCCCACAGTTGGGGGCCTCCAAACAGGTGCTGCAGATGCTGACTTATTCAGGCACAGGCTGTTGGCAGGTGAATGTTGCTGGATGTATTGCAGCTATTGTAAGAAGGCTTTTTGTGTGAGAAAGTTCTTCAAGCACCTCCTCCACCAGTGAGATATTACCTANTAAATATAAATATAAATATAAATAGTAGGATTTTTTGAAAGCATTTCCCCCCCTTAAAAAGAAACTCATCTTTTATTCAGATGGGTTTAGTGGGTAAGGAAGAAAGCCCTTTTTGGAATCATGTACATCAAGTCTCAGAGGCCTCTGTCAATCACACACCAAAAGCAACAGGAAACCCTATCTCATGAGGGGCCGTCATTCTCTGCAGGGTTAAGGTTTTTTTACCCTCAGAGATCTGTTAAGATTTGTCCTCAGGGGTGCCTGCATGATCAAAGAGACCCTTAAGATTTTTAGGTTGTAATATGCATGGAAAAGTAGGGTGATGAATTTTGGAGAGAATCCACCTGACATGTGAACATTAAACCATTAATTTTGGGTCCATTCTGTTTCAGAAAGGCAGCTCAGGTAAGAAACAAATACAGGAAAGAAGCAAGCAAATTAATATGAGCAGATTATTATCCTGGAGATAGCTTCTGGCTAGGAACTTTAACTCAGGACCCTGCCCACAATGCCAGCTGCCACCCGCAACTGGCCAACAAAGTTCTTTGTCAAACAGCTAAGCAAGCCAATTTTTCAGGCTTTTCACACTGGTAATGTTTCATTTCTGTTCATCTGTGCTGCTCTTCTTTGAATTCTCTACAGTTCCAAGCGGTCTCCAGCTCTTCTGCAGCAGCCAAAGCAGGATGTACCCTTGTGACTTTATAAATGCCAGGTAGATTGAAAGTATGAACTCAAGTAGGTCACATATTACTAAGTTCCCATTTGTATTGTCAATTCAATGTTATTTCAAGGCCAACCCTTTTAGGAATACGTGATTTACTGTGATTTAAAGACTGAACAATGATCCTCCATGAAAAACATCCCAGGACTTGAGATGTGGATTCTAATCCAAGCTCTTGGACCTGGACTGTTCAAACTCTCCAACCTCATGAGGCCAGACTTCTGGACGCTTTGGGTTTGGTTCTGTTTTGTTTCGTTTCCCTAATGGTATCTAGGCTCCTTGGAAATTAGACACTGAAACTCCCGAGGTCTCTGGAGCAAGTAACCAATTATCATCCGCGTCCATATGGGGCCATCTGGCGGTGACAGGGGCTCGGCGAGGGAGGCTCGCCCGGAGAGAGATTCTTGATGGCTGCTGTGTTTCAATACTTTTTTTTCCTGAAGTCTTGTATATCAAGACGCTCATGCCTGTTCTTTCTGCCCTTCTGCTTCTCTCCCCTTTTCCCTCAGATTGTCTTCCCTTTTCCCTGAAACAAGAATTCAGTTTCAACTTGGCCGCTCGTGGCTTTCTTGTCCCAGTAGTTTTTTTACAGGTTCACCACAAGCTTTCCTCCCTAACTTGCTTGTTTGTGAGGACTGACCAGCGGCTGACACTGGAAGCTACACTGTGCTGTTCCAGCAAGAACTTCTTGTTTCTGTGCTGCACTTAGCTTCTTCCACGGTGAAAGCCTACCTTCTAAAATCTTTTTTCTGGCCTGCAACCGGTCAGAAAAATATGTCATTATGATTTGACTTATAATTAAGCTCTAAATGAATTTTATGGTTCGATTTTATACAAAAATTACTAATGAAGATAGTATTCACTTTACTGTATTAAAAAGCATTTTCTTTTGTATGCTGTGATTCATTTCCGTCATTGTGTCAGGGAGACGTTTATCCATTCCGTCTCTCTGAATATCTCTTTATGAGTTTTATCTTCATTTGACAACATGAAAAACAGGTATAGTATATAGTTATATATGAATATTTAATCTGTCACCAGGCATTTTCTGTGTAATGTGCAACTCAATACCTCCATTACTAATTTCAGCCAAAGTTCTGATGAAAAGGATGACAGCTGAAATAACATTGTTTTCCAGGAATCTATATGCATGTGTATCAAAGTGAAAATGTTTTCATGACAATTACAAAAAACTGCCTATGTGGGAAATGCAATTCCTAGAATGAAAATGAAATTCAGCAAAGAAACTGCAGTCACTCTCCCTGTATCATCTCAGCCCAGTCTTTCCATTTCTGAAGGTACTTATACTTTCAGAGCCAATTTCTCAAGATCTTTGGCAAGAACTTTGATAATATTATAAGAGAAATAGGGTTCATTATTAGCCCAACTGATATACAGAGAAAAAACCCTACAAAAATATGGGTTCCAGTTAGTAAATAACTAATAGTCACACTTACCAGCTTTGTAAAGCAAAACCCAAAAAAACGTTTCTTCGGATTGATAACAACCCTATTAGGAAAGAAGAGGTCTTCTTGCATTTTCAAAGAGGATGTGTGTTTTTCTTTGCTTCCTGTCCAGTCATCAGGCAGCCTTGCAAAATTGTACTTACCTGAGGCAACAATGCATGGGATGCATGAATAAAATAGCTCTGACAATTTTTCTTCATTTTGCTGTGTTTTTTTCCTTGCTGTTAAATGCCATGTTAATAGCTATTTATACCAGTAAAATAATGGAGTATTTTTCCCCGGTACTTTTGTAGGGCTACTTTGTTTATCACTGTTGACAAATTGTGCAACTAGTCCCATGGAAAAGACAAAACAGTGGAAAACACCTAGAGTTCAGGAGGCTGGAGGAATGTTTGGTTGCTGTGCCACTTATTCTGTCAGAGGAATCAGAAGAATTTGCTGAAAGATTGACTACCCCTGACTCATAGTAATGTAGTTCCTTACAAGGAAGAATGATTGGTTTATTCGTCTTGTTTTTCAGTGTCTTTTTTCTAGCAATCTGCTCTCTTGGAAAGAGAAACAGATGGGAACCCAATCTAATGATCTACAATCCCAGTTTAGTTACTGAAGAGAACTCTGTGTGCTCTTAGCAAGGGTGGAAGCAACAAAGACAAAGACACCTCCTGGCCAACTCCCCCCA
>VYZQ01025918.1:0-23077 GCA_013400655.1 Mystacornis crossleyi | reverse complement strand
GGGATACTCCTCCAGTCTTTATGACCTCCCAGCCACATCCCCCACGCAGCTGCCAGCCAGGAGGGCCTTACACAATCTTACATGGGCTGGTTTTCACACTGTTCTCTTCCTCTGCCCTGAAGCAGTATTGCCCATGGGACAATTTAAGGGAGTCAGTGTCTGGCACTGCCTAGAAAAGACAGGTATTTTTATTATTTTTTTAAAATACAAATCTGAAGTGCTGTTTTTCTAAATTTTTTTTCATCCTAAAAGCAAAGGCAATACTGGTCTACCACACGGACCTTTTTTCTTTCAACTGTTTAAAAAACTCTTGAACAGAAGATGGTAAACAGAAAAGCAAAGTGTTATATTCCAACAAAATTATTGAAATCTGTTTTAAAACTCTCCTCAATCTTTTTTAACTTTAATAATACCTAGCTTGCTTAGTTCTGAATAATTTTATTCTGAAGTAAAATGAAAGATCTGAAAGCACGAACTATTGCAACACCTCTTGGTACCCCTATTGCTTTGTCAGAGGCCTTTGGGTCGTGACAGACTTAAAACAACTCTTCCTTTCTGGCAGCTTCAGGTTTATTCTACCCGGCTGTTGCCTTCCCTTGTCCCTGCTGAATACTGTGAAGGAAAAAAGGGACGTGCCTTTGGGATGACATAGTTAAATACAGATCTTCTTAACCCAGAAGAGTACTTTACTGTCCAGCTGAAGGACTGGACATAGGCTCCCAAGGTTTTTTCACTCTTACCAGGAATGAAACAGTCATCTAAAAAATATTTTAGAAAATTTATTGAAAACTGACATACAAAGGGTGATTTGGTCCCAAGAGAAGACAGACCAGAATCAGATCTTCCGTATTTCAAAATAAGGTTTTTCCTAATACTGCATCGCATTTGCCATCCCATTTGAGAACAGCATTAATAAAAGTCTTTTAATGAAGACAACAACAAATGAAACTCACAAATACAGAAGTCTGTAAACGCCCCCAGCTTGATCTCTCCTCCCATCACCCTCTCCAAGTGATTGCTGTAGCAAGGATCTTGCTCAGTGCTCCTCACAGTTGGTTCCCACTCTAGTCCACTCTTCCATCAATTTAATCAACTCAAACCCACAGTCTCCTATCACAAGGGCAGAAATGCATTGTGAAAAAATGAAAGCAAATGTTTTCTGTCAAAGCAAAATTCTTAAGACAATTTTTCTCCATCTCATGGTCTTTGTCAATAGTTGCACCACTGTGTTCTTGTGTTAGATGGCAGGTAACAGGTCAGCGATGCCCTACTGGCACTGAGTTAAAAGGAAAGACACCTCTGAAAGTCAACCTTTGGTACAAACCTAGCAGGAAAAATGTATGCTTAAAAGCCATCTACAACAATTTCTTATTCTGCAAATCTGATACACAATTTGGTGTTTTTAAGAGGAAAACAACTGCATCATTTGATGTATTTAGGCCTCCTACAGTTTTTTTACATCTTCTGTTGCAATTTTAGTGTTGCTGAGATGGTTTCATCACATTTTTGAAATTTTCATCCTTTCTTTTCAGTTTATGAAGGATTCAGAGCTTTCACCTAAAATACTTCCAACCTTGAACTTTCACTATAATCCAGCAAGCTGAAAACCAGTTACTTACTTGGAGGCACCACATTTTCTACCTGCAGTGACTACAGCCTTCTCCAAACTGCATTGCTTTACATTCTACTCAGACACTGGAGCACGTCAAAGTCTGTAGGTTTTAAGCACATTCAGCAGCTTAATAATACATAAGAAATTTTACACAGTTCATGCAAGAGATTTATAGCAGACCCTGAAATGAAATTAGACATTATAACAAGATAGGCTGCACATGTTCTTCAACTTAATGAACCTTCCAGAATGGTACGGGTGTATACTGGTTTCCAGAGTAATACCTAATCAAATGTTGGAGTGTTTTTAGCGAAGCTCTGAAATGTTTTATCAAGAGACAGAAAATTTCAGACAACGTTCAACAAAAGCAGCAAGACGAACGGGGTTTAACAAACAGGAGTATCTTCTGAACAACCAAAAGGAAATAAAATAAAAGATGACTGCAAAAAGAGAAGCTGGATTTTAAACTTTCAGCTATGAGTTATTCAACAGTAAAGAATATCATCACAAAGATTATCTCTCAGCTGTGCAGAGGAAGAGTAGATTTTCTTATGTGAGCAGCTGCTTTACTGTGTACTTGCTCCTTTATGTTAGCAAGATGTCAAAACCAGATTGGGAGATAGGACTCTGAACAGAACCTATTACTTGGAAAGGAATTTCTTAGGAAAAGCCTCAATTCAGGTATCTCTGAGAAAGCTCAAGGACTTACAAACAACAGATAAAACTCTTCAACAAGTCAGAGAACCTTAAGCATAAGGAACTGCTGTGCACTGAGAAAAGGTACAAGCGATAGCCCAATGTGGATTCCTTTTCTTGGCACCCCCCTCAGGGTAGAAAATTCTTTTGGCATACATCTGTACAAACAATGTGACACTATATTATTGGCACATACTGTGGCTTAAATTTTAAGTCTAGATTCTCTCAGAAAGAAGACAGGCATCTCCTTTACTTCACCACCAGTGCCAGCAGTCTCAAAGGCTGGGACTTGGTTACAGATAATAATCAAACATTTGACCCTCTTTATGGCAGCAAGCAGTTCCCTGTTATCTGATTTACTTACCATGTTTATCCAAATTAATGGATGCTCATCAAAAGTTACACTGTCTTCAACTGACTTTCCAACTCAGTGCATAAAAAGAAATCTCTGCACAGTGTAAAATGTAAATCTCTTTGCTGAGAACCACTTTTCTCCAGACTTTGCATTGTTTGGGGAGGGGGATATTTAAAACCCACTAATAAAATTTAGAAGCCAATGAACCAAAGATGACTGAAGTTACCAGGTATCCTGCAAGTTATAAGCACTGGCTTTACTTTCTAAAAAGCAGAAGGCTTATGCTCAGCTGTAACATTCCTTCCCTACCACCCCATTAATTGTATCATTTCTACATTTGATTTTACATCAAGTCCAGATAGATAAGATGGTGTGAAAAGCTGGATAACCAGAGGGATTGCTTTTCTATCCATGACTAGATTTGAAGGTATTTCTTCCTTTACATACCCTTTTGTAATCCAAATTAAACCAAATGGCCAAGCACAGTATGTACACCAGTCTTAATGGCTCAGTAAGAGAAAAGGTGTGGCTTAAGCCACAGTTATATTCAGTATTTGGATTTTATACTTTACCAAGGGCAATTAAGAGGATATTTCACCATTAAGCAAGATGGAAAGCTACTTCCCTGTTCCAAAGGCCTCTGAATTACCTTTTCAGCAGAAGTAAGAATATTTAACAGATGGGAACACAGAAATTTTAGGGTGTTTCCTGGCCAAACCATGTCCTTATGATGGTTAGTAAGAAAACAAAAAAACAAATAATGTAACTTCAGATTCACACATCAAACCAGGAAAAAAAAAAATCAAAAAACACCAACAATAAGCATCAGAAGCTCACCACTTCCAGTCTAAAATCTGGCATCTACAACTCCATTTCTTCTTCTGCACACCCAGATATTCCCAAACTAGCATATGGATCTGGAGACATGGCAGTCTGTTGCAATCCAGGGAACGTTTCAGTCTGTGGGTCAAAAGGAGCTGTTGGTGTTGGCTGCTTAGCTTGACACCCTTCTGTACTTTGCTGCTTGAAGTTCTTAACAGAAACAGACTTCAGTTTATCTGTCATAAATTCAGGAAGAGGTTTCCAAAGCACCAGCTCCATAGAAGGACGGCTCCTAGAAGGGATGGAGTTTCAGTAAAATTTATAGTTCTCCAAGCACATCTGTTAAATGTAGAAGACCTGTATCTTAATTCTTTGAGTTAGCCTGGAACTATATTCCAGAAAATAAATACCTTTTCCCCCCTCTATTAAATTTCCTCTTCCCTAACCAGTTCCATTATTTTTAGTTCTAATCCTGTATTTCCTCTTTTTTGCACCAAACTTGACTACTGTTGGTCACACTTCAAGATCTTCTCATTTTGAAAATTCATATACATAGAAACAAAACTTATAATGGCTCACTCAACAAATTTCACTCTGTAGAAACGAGGAGTACAAAACAGACACTTGATGACCACTTCAGTTACAGTTATTTCTTTACATTAGGACAGTTTTTCCTATTTTTAACCAGATGAATGGTCTGTTATACAATGTTGGCTGCACCATGCAGTACTTAAGGACATCTCCATACACATGAAACGAGGTCTCTCTTTTCATTTGCACATTAGCTACATAGCACCATGATTTCCTCCAAAACTTACATAGATTCTATTATTTTCTTTGTCAGGACTTCACCAAAATCCCTCTTCATCCCTTTCTTAAGGGTATCTGACAGGATAAGAGTGGGCAGATTGCTAACATTTCCATCAGCATGAACTTCCTCATCTTCATCAATTATCCTAGGAATGGAGGGGGAAGAGGGAGATAAACACTATTGAGCATACTGTTATCAGGCACATCCACTGCAGACTACAGTCACATCTACGTGCTCTGCCCTGTGCAGATCTCTGACCTAGGCTGGGTACCAGAAGTAGCGGGGCCATGTTAACATGAGTCTCTCTTGGGCCAAAACACCCTGAGAAGGACTCTTACCACAGAAGCCACTCGAGCAGCAATGCCACTTCTGCTACCTGAGCTAGTTTTGTTATCCCTGTGTTATCCCAGCACTGCCAGTGCAGACAGACACTGAGAGAAAAGAAACAAATTCCCCCCAGGGGAAACTGTACGATTCAGTCACATTACACAAGTGAGTCTCAGCTATGCTGTAGCTTCACCTGCTCAATTCTCCATAACTGGACTTTGAGAGTTATTGCAAAGGTACTGAAAGCAGTGCTTCACTTTTCACAACATTGCGCCGGTTTCTGAGATTAAATTGGCACAAATTGTTGAAGGGTTTAGAACAAATGGAAGCATCTCCTTTGGTTTTGGTACATCTTTTATAGAGAATTTAGCAGAGTAGCTGGGAATAGGGAACAATCCTCCAAGGGGCCCAAGGCAGACATAAACAGATCATACAGATATATTTCACTACTCTGATTTGCCCGTGAAAAAAATGACAGTCTAACAGTACCTTGCTTTTCCTCATGCATCACCTATGAAGTAATCTACAAAACAATCTTGTTTTAAAATTTCTGGAACTTTTGGCTTTTCTAATCATCTGCAGTGGTCATTTGAGATATTTTGGAATACCAGCTCAACTGCAAGCAACTGATACATACACATGCCATTCCCAGAAATCTTTCAAGGGCCAGAATGCACAGTAAATTTATTAAATGACTACAGTAGACTGTCTATAGCCACCCCATTACCCCACATCACACCATCAGCAAGAAGAATCTTAGCCTTACAGCCTCTGTGCAGAGAGACCTCTCTGGTTCATGCTACTCTCTACACTGACAAATTCACATCTACTTTAAGTAGTAATCACAGAACAAGCTGCAGTTGATTGAAAAAAGCTGAGCTCAAGCCCGAGCAAGTAACTGTTGGAATTTGAGCTCTGGATGCTCACAGAAGAGCATTAAACCCCATTATGGTGTATTGAAGCCGCATAATGACTGCGAGCAGGGTGTTATTTACTCAGCATCTCCTGCTCTAGCACCCTCTATTTCAGATCACATTATCAGCCTAAAGACTCACTGGACCATAGGAAGCCTAAAATGAAATCAGTTGAACAGAAGGTTCATCTGAGCCTTACAGCAGCGTTATCACACTGCCGAGTGCTAGATTTACCCCTGAATGCCCACCAAAAAAGGGAAAGCTCAGCAAAGCCAGGCTACTCAATCCCTGCATTTACCTGTCCTCAATTTCCTGAAGTTTCCTGCGAGCAACCTCGCACTGCTGTTCCCCCATTGTCTGATCCATTTCTTCACAGGGAATTTCTAACATGGCAGTTTCAGGACCGCTGCCACCATACTGACTTGCTACCTCCCCAGCTGCCTGCTGACCTGCACAAAGAATCCATTCTTCAGTGTTGGGATTCAAAGGGCAATTTTTGGCTCCTGTCAGTCTCTTCTTCCGCACAGGACAGCTAGGAAACAAAGTAAGTTTACAATCGTCAAAAAAGAAATGTGGCATTCTACAGGAACAAATGTTATACAAAATGCATTTCAGCAGCTTTGACACGCTATGGCAATGCAACCTCTACAAAGAAAATAAATCCATATTGCTCTTAGTAAAATGTGAGTACCTATTCAGGAAAATCTGTGCCACACAATTAATTAGGTAACAGAAATGAATTCGGGCTCATGTGGAATTCAAGGGAAGAGTTCCAAATGGAAACAGTGACAGATTTTCTTCCTGTTTGTATTGTAGGTGAGATGTGCTCAAATCTTTTACAAAACAAAAAGCAAATCAGGATTTTTCAGGCTATGAAAGACAAATTAATTTACCCTTCTGCCTCTTCTTCTAGCTTATGCTTCTTTCCACATCGCACAGAGACACTACAAAAGAAAAACAGTTACTTAGCTTCAAATGATATCTTCTCATTACACTGAAATTTTCAAACAATGTTTTCCTCCCTTTTAAAATTTCAGCTAAGATCAACAGTCACAGTATGTCACCAGCTGTGAAGGGAGTAAAAGTTTGGGACAATAAATGACCACTTTGTTCCAAAGAAAGTCAAAGGTGGCTGTAATTGCTCAGTTCTGTGAACAGAATTCCATGGTAATTTCTTCTCCTTTACGTTATTTATTTTTCCACAAGGGGCAAGACCAATTTTTGCTAAAATTCAAATGCTTCAAGAAGCAACACATGATCCAGCTTGAGTCTCGTAATACACTGTATCACAGGGACATACTCAAATGTGATCAAAACACAACGTTTTACAGAATAATTTAAGATTTTTGTGATCACATATAAGAAAGATAAAAATTTACAAAAAAATAAATGAAAGGAAAAAATACGTGAGTCTGAAAGTATGTGAAGATGCTAGTACACTCGATCACCTTTCTTGCCTTTTAAAAGGCTCCTTCATCCCCCACCAGCCAACTTCAAGGTCCTAAGACGAGCACAACACAATTCTAACCTCCTACCAGTGCAACATTGCTACAAGGAAACCAATTCCAGCCGCCTCGCAAGGCGCCCGGCGCAGTTCCCCACTGCCGGTGCTGTGGCCTCGGCCCTGCGGGAACGGCTTGGGCACTTACTGACTGCGGCTCCTGGTGAAGGAGCTCACCGGGGCCACCGTCAGCCCCTCGCTGTGGCTCCCGAGCGCGGCCAAGGAGGCCAGGTCGAAGCTGCTCTGCAGACACAGCCCGGAGGATCCGCCGACGCCATCGGTTCCGATCCCCGCCACGACCATCCCGGGTGGCTGCAGACGGCCGTGGCCGCCGACTAAGGGCTGCGGGCCGTGGCGGTCCGGGGCAGCGGCCGGAGCCGTGGGGAGCTCTACGGCCGGGCCCGCCGGGATGCCCTGGCAGGATCTGCCTAGTGCTGCCATTTCCTGCTGCGGGGGAGAAGGCGCACATCAACGCCGCAATCCGCGCTGCGCGACGCGCCGGGCCTGCCTGAGGCGCTCCCGCAGGAGCCACGCACGAAACCCGGGCCGAGCCGGGCCCGCGGCTGCGGCCGCCGCTACAGGACCTGCTGGGTCCTTCCAGGCCTTTCGCTGCGATCGGATAAGGACCCGCGAGCACTGTGGGAGTTGTAGTCCCGGGCACTGCGGGACCTCTGGGAGTTGTAGTCTCGGCTGCTGTGGGAGACGCGGTCCCGGAGCGGGTTCCCCGCCGTGGCCATGAGGGGGCCGCGCAGTCCCCGAGGAGGGGGGCCGAGACAGCCCCTCTCTTGGTCCGGCCTAATCCCCGCAGCGGGGCGGGCACGGCCCGGCAGCCAAATCCCGGTCAGCTGAGGAGCTGAGGCGGCCTCGGGGAGGTGGCGAGCGGAGCTGAGGGAGGGATGGCGCCCAGGCACACGGTAACCGCCCGTCCTTGTCTTAAGCTGCGGGAGGCTGCGGGTGCGGGCTCTGCGCGGAGTTAGAGGAGGACAGTACATGTACGCAGTGTTAGAGGTGGGAAAGCTCCCTTAGGCTGCTGTGAGGCTTTATCCAAGTTGGACATCCCTGTCACAAAGGAGTTCTGAACCGTTGAGGAGAGTCCCAATGGGCGGGGGAAAAAAAATACCAAACCAACAAACCGACAAAAAAGCAAAGCTGTGACCTAATACATTAGTAACTTAAGTTCTTTGGCACCTTTTTTTTCCTGTAACGTAGTTTACTAAATTTTGCAAAGGAAATCTAAATCAACCCATGCTCAGAATGGAGCACCAGCCCCTGCTCAGAGGGTCTAGCTCGCCCTGCAAGGTAAGCAGAACCATCCTGGCCTCTGAAGGTGGATCCTGCAGGGAGTTTGTAGTTTTAGCAATGATGTACAAATGTGAAATGTGTGGGTATTTCATGCTAGTTTTTAAATGGAAATACGTTATGTGATTAGACTCATGAATTTTTGTGCTTTCCTTGGACACCTAGCTGTGTTAGAAAGTGGAAGCTATAAAAACGGTTTTGTGATTCTCATGTTTTACATTGAATATAAATTGAATTTTGTGTCATGATTCTGAGATGAGGAGAACGTGCTTCTAAACTGTCAGGAGATCAGTAGCTGACAGAACACATGAGGCTGTTAGATGTGCTCTCTCCAATGTGAGACAGCATGTCAGTGTCACGAGCCCAGCTGATTTGGGCAGGAAGAACAAAAGATCTGTCCTAACAAAATCTAAGTTACGTGATGTATGTTAATGATTTGGGGTTGTTTATTTTCTGTCTCTTCTAGATTCCAGGTTGGAGCCATAAGACACACAAAATAGGTTTACAGTACTTGGTTAATATAGTGGTCTGACTGTGCAGTATTTACTACATTAAGTTTTATTTTTTCTACCATACTCACTGCAGCCCTTACTACTCTCGATTCATTGCTTTGGTTGACATTCAGAGAAACACTTTTTATACTTGGAAACTGTAAGGAAATGTTAATTGTATTTTACTCTAATGAGATCAATTTCAACTTGCACATTTCAGTCCTGAAGGAAGGAAGTAAGTTTTGATGAATTATCTTTAGGAAGGACACAGCTCTTTCAGAATACAGGACAGTATCTGGAATAGCTCAGCATTTCTGGGAATCGGACCAAGAATGAGAATGATGAAGAATTAGCCTACATACCGTACAATGAGAAATTCAGGGAGTACAAGTTCATTAAAAGAAATATGTACAGTCTTTATATATGAAGGAAGGGGAAATTTGATTGCTGAAGTGCCTTTAATATAGGAGACACTGTGAATCTGTGATTGTGAATTTTAGTTTGTAAATACTGATTTGAGAATGTAACTAGGTCAGAGATATTGAAAAATTNTTTGATTGCTTAAGTGCCTTTAATATAGGAGACACTGTGAATCTGTGATTGTGAATTTTAGTTTGTAAATACTGATTTGAGAATGTAACTAGGTCAGAGATATTGAAAAATTAAAAAATACATGGCAATATGCCAATAAACTTTAAATTGCATGTTATTTTCAGTGAACAAATTATTGTGGTTGAGGTACTGAGGCTTTGCACCTGCCAACTTGAAGACATCGAGTAATCATTTTAGGGAGTTAAAATATTGTTTCAAGGGAAATAAAATATTGTTACTTCTCATATCTTGGTTAAAATGAGACTCACAAAAATTGGGATTTGGGTAATTCTTCTACTGAGTCGTTATCTCTGACACCAAACATAAACAGTTGTAGCATTCTTTCATTAAAAACAGACACTGTGAGCAGTGTGGTTTATGCAAAAAGCATTTACTCAGTTTCCTATAAAAGTTGTAATGGTTTTGTTGCCTACACTTAGTCTGGAGACTTGTGACTGTGGTATTTCTGAAGGCTGTTAAGGATCATGGCCAAAGCCGGCCTGAAATGCTTCTCCTGCTGCATTGGTGTTTGGGAGTTCATGCAGTTTTTTGAACAAATATTTTCACTGCTCAAAACTAAATACATGATGTATTTCACCATAATTTTCTTTTAGATGCTACATGTGTGTGGGCTCAAGGTCCTATCTCTTTTCATGCCCACGACTTTCTTTTGTTCCCTAGCTCCCCAGCTGGACGTTGTTCCTGGCTGTTTGTGCTGTTGGAATTGGAGGGACCTTTCAGTATGGGTATAATGTCTCTATTATCAATGCACCCACGCAGGTAAAAGCTCCTCTTTTGTTCACTGGGCTGTTTCCTCTCTGAACTCAGCCAAGAGGCCAAATGTGCTTTTGCTGTGATTGCAGTGGGAACTAAAGCAGTCTTCCTCTCCTATGAAGGAATCTTGTTGATTTCCCATGTGGTTTCATCAGAATTTGTTTGTGAGTACCTCCCATGAGAGGTACTCTGTGTCAGACAAAAGTGCCAAGTAGGCCACATAAATACCTATATTATTAGAAGGATTAACTGAAAAAGTGTTACATTTTTCAGTTATTAAAGTAGCCCAGACCATTATGGGTAGAACAGAACAGAACATTTTCAGTTGGAAGAGACCTATAATGACCATCTAGTCCAACTGCTGACCACTTCAGGGCTGACCAAAAGTTAAAGCGTGTCACTAATGGCATTGTCCAAATGCCCTTGGAGCACGGACCACTTGTCTAGGAAGCCTGTTCTTCTCTTTGACCACCCTTTCTGTAGGGTATCACCACTGTTTCTCCAAATGCCAAGTTTAAACCTCCCTGACACAACTTGAGCCATTCCCATCCTTTCTCTCACTGGATAACAGGGAGAAAGGGTAGTCACAGTTGTCAATCACAAGACAGGTTACTGAAAAAGATCTTAAGGAAATAAACAGTTGCATCTGTAGTGGCTGAGTAACTTGTAGGTATTTTCCACTTACTTCTTACTTGTACATTCTTTGCTATGGCCTCCAGGATTCTGCATATTTTGCAGATGACTCAAGAATCTGAGCAAATTATCTTGGAAAGTAATGGGTATAATTTTTTGCCACCAGCTGATTTATTTGCTTGGGAAACTGTGAAGACTGAATTTGCTACAACACTGTATGCTTTTTACAAAGGTTAAAAGAAGCTGTTTGTGAAAGAACATGTCATATCCTGGGAACAGGGGGAGAGTTCAAGGAGTTTGTTCTTCTGTAGTCTTGTTTGCAGGCGAAGAACAGGAGCCTCTGATTACAGATACATGTCAGTTCAAGAGTTTCTAAAGGCAAATTTTAGAAAACCAAGCATGTGGAATAAGAGCTTAAAAGTTCTGACACCTGAATACTATAAAAGAGGTGGAGTATTATTAGAGTTGAAAAAGGGATTTTACTATGGCTTCTTGGATTACACTAAGGCAGGGAGATTTAGATCAAGAGTCAGAATGAGTCCCCTGACAGTAATATTTTTTAGGTTGCAAGGCCTCTGTGCTCTAAGATGTTCCTAAAAACAGTAGGGCCAACCATCCCCCCTGTTCCCCTCCTTGTTCAGAAGGACCTTAGAGCTTTCTTGTGGCAGTGCGTGTCAGGGTGGTTTTTCTCCTCTGGTGCAGCACCTGAGGCAGAGCACAAAGCAAAGCTACTCAGTGGCCTTTGAGGTGTGTGGGGAGGAGGAAACACAAGGTGTTCCTTGTGGTCGGGAGAGATTCTGCCAGTCAGATGATATCTCTTGTTAACTCCCAGAACAGGTACTCAGGATTGGAGTGCAAGTTATTTGTATTGCTGTGCTGTAGGGCTGTATAAAATGCGACGCATTCATCCCTCTTTTCTACTGCAGCATATACACAAGTTCTTAAATGAGACCTGGAGTAGTCGTTACCAAAAGGAACTAAATCCAAATTTGCTGACCTTTCTTTGGTCTGTCATTGCTTCTATCTTCTCCCTTGGAGGCCTGTGTGGAGCCCTGATTGGAGGCAGCATGGCAATCCGTCTGGGCAGGTCAGTTGCAGCAGCAGGCAGATAGAAGCATGTTTGCTTTTCCTACCTTCCCCCTCAAATAGAAAGTAAACAAATGGAAAAAGAGTGGGAGAAAAGAGTACCTTGAGTCCCTATACCTATTTTTTCATTTTCAAAATGAGTTTTCTGGTAGAATTTTACAGTTTATTCCAATGTGACTTTGAAGGATGAGCCCTGAATTACGACCTTTGACTTGAGTCTTTGCATTACATTTACTGAAATCTGAGTAGGAGAATGCACACAGAGTGTGGTGGAAACATGAGTTCCCCCCCAAGACATTTGCAGCCCTTGTGTCAGTAAGGACATGCTGCTTCATCTGTTGCACTTCATGTGTCTAAATGAACAAACCCCATTCCTACCTTGTCAGGCATTTCTGTCATATTTATGCATTATTCTTATGTTTAGACATTTTTAAAAACATGAGCGGTTGTATCAGATATCTGGGTTTCCAGGGAATAGCATATTTCTTCAGTATAAAGCCCATTTTCCCCCCACATTATCAGAAAGGAAAACTGTTTAAAAAACCACATTATTGCAGATTTCCTTAATGTCTGGTTAGGGTGGGTTGTTTTTTGTTTAGGGGGGTTTTTGTTTGTTTTAATAGTTTTTTTTTGTTTATTTGTTCTGTGGTTATTATTATTATTATTGTTATTATTTTGTTCCTCCTCTTTAGGAAAGGAGCTCTTTTGATGAATAATGTTATAGCAATACTAGCTTCCATTTTAATGGGGATCAGTTTTCCTACAGGATTGTTTGAGTTACTGATTGCTGGAAGGTTTTTGATTGGCATAAATTCAGGTGAATGACTTCTTATTCCTTATCAATAAACTATGGTGAATGATAAATTATTGTTACTTCTGATCCTTTAGGTTTTATGATACGTGTTAATGACGAAAATGTTCTGTAGTTTAGCTTGGAATCTGAAGATAGCAGCATTAATAGGAAATGAATTAAGTCCCATTTCCTATGTGTTTTGGTTTAGTAATTCTTTGCAAAGCAATTTCTATTGATAGGAAAATGTTTTTCCATTTACTTGCAGGTATTGGGTTCTGTGTGCAGCCTCTTTATATTGGGGAGTTTGCCCCAAAACATCTGAGAGGTGGCTTGGCCATGGGGACTTCCATCTTTCTGACTGGGGGAATTCTGACTGGACAAATAATTGGTTTGAGGCAAGAAATGCTTTTTTTTTTTCCCCCCTGTTTTGTGTTACTCCTGTGTAAAGAATTCCAGTTTCCTACAGCGCATTGCAGAACATTCCTTGTGCCATTGTAGCATTAGAATTCACACAAGGTCCCCCTGGAAGAAGAAAATCCTGCTTGGGTCACCTTATTCCTACAACTGCCAGCCATCAGTGCTATCTCCTCAGAGGAGTAGTCTCAGTTAGATGGGTCACCAGAACAGCAGCAGTAAAGCAGGTACTTTTGTGCTGAGTTCATGTTTTCTGCCAGTTTCGTGCTGGGGACAGTGGATGTCGGCAAGACAGGACTTGAGAGCAGAGGATCCCCGTTTCTGTATCATAGCACTGCCACTGTTTTTGTCCCCTGTGTGATCACAGAAGTTGCTAGGGCCTTCATCCAGCTGCAACTTAGAAGTTCCAAGAACAGACTGCACTACATAGTAACCAGTAGCTAATTATGCTACTTCTTTGCCTTCTTTTTCCACATTTCTCACAGAGAATTATTAGGTGGAGAAAAGCATGTGCCTCTATTGCTATCCAGTAGCTGTGTCCCAGCACTTGCCCAACTTTTATTCCTTCCATGGTTTCCTGAAAGTCCCAGATACCTTCTTATTGACAGAGGTGATGAGCTGAGCTGTGCCAAAGGTAATATCCAGCATCTATACTTTCTGTTCTTCAGAAGGGTACAGTGAGTATATGGGGTTCCAGATTCTCCTTTTATCTTTATCCACAACACAGTTATATCATCCAGTGCTTTTTGGCCCATGTTTTTCCTCCAGTGAGCTTATATGGAAAAAGGGATTGTGGAACTCAGGACCCTATAATGGGTTATGAACAAAACTTTATTATCCTGTTTCAAATATAAGTTCATTGACTGGAGATTCAAGCTGGCCACTCTTAGTGGAAACTTTGCTATCAGGATCATCAAAAGTCCTACTGCTGGCCTTAGGAAGACAAATTGTCACTTGAAATATATTTGATCATGAAGATTTTAAAGGAGCTGATGCTGTATACTCTTCAAGTTTTAGGATCATTCGTAAAGATTTTAGTTTGGGATCCAAATGACTTCTGATTATATTTGCCTTAGGAGAAGGATTTATTGTCTTTGCTCCAGCTCACTAGCTGCATCCCACTGGCAACATTAAAGTCAGGGCCATAACAAAGGACTCAGTATCTACCTAAAATTTAAGCAAAACATTTCAAATTGGTAAGAGTGTCCTTTAAGGAAAAGACTATTAGAAAGTCTGAGGTTCAGATACAAAAATATTTCTGCTTGGTGAATATTTCAAGGTCAGATATTCCTCTAAAAAGAAGCAAAGAATTACCACAGAATTCTCCAAATCCACTACAGCAAAAAATGTTGAAAAACCAGCAAGGAACAAACAAGTCACAAAGCAAAGTTTTCATATCCTAGCAAAAGCCAGGTTATTATGGAAAGAAATGATTTCCCAGGAGTTGTGGTTAATAGGGAAACATTCTTTTCTGTTTTCAGCTTTGAAGCGATTTCATGGTTCTTCAGAGTATCGAAGGGAGATGGAAGACATCCAGAGAGAATGTTTTGCCTTAGATGGGGAGAAACCCAAGAAGCCCTGGCAATTATTCACTGACCGTGGTGTGAGATGGCAGCTCATCACTGTCATTGTGATGACAATGGGCCAACAGCTCAGTGGCATTAATGCTGTAAGATTTCATATGAACAAAGAGCTTAAATAATTATTAATTTCCACCTGTTTTTCAACCATTTATTAACACAAAGGATCCACATCGAGACGCTCAGAGAATTGGGATAAGTGGGAAAGAATGTCCTTGCATTATTTTGGTGTTTCTCTTTTCTTTCATTTTTTCTCATTTCTGTGTTTCTGGTATGCAAACTTTTTAAAAGAATGACTTGATAGTTGTCTTTACATTCTTCTGAAGAAGTAATTAAGGTGAATCAGCTTATCGCAGTGTGTCTGGTTTAAGAATATAAAGCATGCTCAGTAAGTTGAATAATCCTATTAGCTTTTATGATATCAATATGTTTAGACATGAATTTAACAGATTGTTATTGCTGCTTATGTTGAATTAGTAACTCGCAATATAAAATACACTGATCTGTATGTTTAGTATGAACATGACTTTGTTTCCAGACAATGTTTTAAATACCAGGAAAACCTCATTGTTTGTTGTTTTTTTTTTCTGTTGTAGATTTACTTCTATGCAACTTATGTTTTTGAACAAGCTGGGATCTTGTCAGAAAAAATCCCATATGTAACACTTGGCACTGGAGTTTGTGAATGTCTCACAGCCCTCTCTTGTGTAAGGAGCAATTTGTTCTACCTCCCAGTATAAAGTGTAATGATTCCTCTTGAGGAATATGGGTAAAAATGAGATCAGTATATTAACAGAAGATTGTATCTTGTCCACAGGGCTTACTGATAGACCACGTGGGAAGAAGGTGCCTTATCATCGGGGGTTATGTCCTCATGACGCTCTGGTGCACTGTTCTGACCTTCTCTCTGACTTACCAGGTGCTAAGGACTCGTTCCTATGACATGATATGACTAAGGAGTGAAAAGGGCACATAGGGAAACAATAAGGGGGAATGGGTTTAACCTGAAAGAGAGTAGGGTTAGATTAGGTATCAGGAAGAAATTCTTCCCTGTGAGGGTGTGGAGGCCCTGGCACAGGTTCCCAGAGAAGCTGTGGCTGCCCCATCCCTGGAAGTGGCCAAGGCCAGGTTGGACAGGGCTTGGAGCAACGTGGAATAGTGGAAGGTGTCCCTGCCCATGGCAGGGGGTGGAATGGGGTGAGCTTTAAAGTCCCTTCCAACCCAGACCACGCTACAATTACGTAATTCTATGATACAATTTAGTAAAAATTATTGAATGAACACTATTTAATTTCTCTGAAGCAGTACTGTTACATAAATTAGTTGTGAAAGAGTAATGAATGGCTGCTGGTCTTAGCTCCAATAAAATACAAAAGGAAACATAACTTTTAAGCCAGACTTTAAAACCGGATTATCACAATCTGAACTAAACCTTCTCATTGTCTTCTGTTCCAGGAGCTGTACCCCTGGGTGCCTTACATGAGCATGGCGTGTGTATTTGCCTTCATCTTGAGCTTTGGGTTGGGACCAGGTATTGCCCAGGAACGTGCGTGCGAGTGGTGGAAGGTCTGGGAGGGGTCACACAGGCAGGAAGCCTTTGCAGCACAGCTGCTGCTGCTCTGCTGAGGAACCCAAGTGAGGCCATCCTGTAGTCTGCAGCTGAGGCTTACCATGCACACTTGTGGGGCAGCTACCTGCGAGGGAGGGCTTAGTTCTGCCCTTCAGAGCAGAGGAGCCGTACACTTGTCAGAAGGGGCCCACTCCTGATGAGTGCTGCTGAAACGGGGCTGTGTTTTAGTGGGACATCTCCTGCAAGGGTAGTAGCCTCAGAATTGTGCTGTTAGGAATCATAATAGATCAGCTAATGGCATATTCAAAAGCAACTCAATTTTTTTTAGCAATGGAAATAACTCAAAATGGACATTTAGCACAATTCTCTGTTCTGGTTTTGAACCATCCCCAGGTGGCATAACAAATACCCTGACAGCTGAGTTGTTTGTACAGTCCTCACGTCCTGCTGCCCACATGATCGCAGGGACGGTGAGCTGGATTAGTTTCTTCACAATTGGCATGCTCTTCCCCTTCATAGTGGTAAGTATGCACAGCACAATTTCCTCATGGTCTCACCACCCATTTCACCTGCTCCCAGGTTCCATTCCTTGCTTATATTGTATTATATACACTTCTGTACGTTATTGACACTTGACCAGGATGCACGCTGCCCCTCAAATGAGTTTAACTAGATTCAGTCCCTCTTAAAAGTATTTTTTACGTTTCACAAACCCCAGTATAAAATGATAAATGCCCCCCAGTGCATTCCTTTCACTTTTCAATGTTCATGTTCAGATTAAAAAAAGAGAGAAGGTATCAAAATCAGAAAAACCTAACCAGATACCGAGATCTAGATGACACATTTCTTAATAGTGCCTTGTGCTTTTATAGCAAAGTCAAGTTGAGGTAGTACCTGTGGCCAGTCTGTCACACCTCTGAGAACTTGCTGAACTGACAGAGTTCTGTAAGCAGAAGATTATTACGAAAGGGAAGACAGGCTTTCATCTCCAGCTTTGTATTTTTAGTTTTAGCACATATTCTTGACAGCAAAACCTGCAGGAACAGCATGCATCAGGGTATCTGGATCTGCCTGTCCTTTCTTCATGGTTCAGCTCTGCTTCTCAGTAAGACAGTTTTTTTTTAATGTATAGCATTGAAAAATATTAACATTCAGAAAAAATTAAATTATATAATCTTAAAATATGTGTGGTGGGTTGAACCTGAGTTGATGGACAGTTGTTTAGACCAATAACGCTTCTCGAAATTTACCTCTTTAAACCACATGGAGATGTGGGAACTTCCCTTTTTGTTCCTTAAATATTGGAGAGACTTTTAAGAACTGTAATACTTACCAAAATCCTAGTTTGTTATCCTTCATCTGAGTTAGGTAAAAAGGGGAGGTGCTGGAGGAAAAGGGGGTTTTGCTTTAATTTCTTATTAGTTTTTTTACTTTTAATTCTGTTAGTAATAAACTTCTTCAAAGTCTTAAACCTGCTTTGCATTTCTCCAAATCCCTTATCTCACAGAAGGTAAGAAATGCAAACAAAACCACTACAACGTGATAGCTAAGTAGCAAAAGTTGACTTCTCCTTAGAGTGTGAAATTTTTAGTGCTTAAATGGTTTATCTTATTTTTAAAATAAAAGCCTACCCAGTAATTGCACAGCACTTGACAGTCTTTTATCTAAAACCCAAAATTTAAAAAAGTTACAGGTAAAGAATAGGTTGGATGTCTCTTTTTTTAAAAATATCTGAGCAGCAATGTTAAGTGTGAATGGAAACAAAAAGCTTATTTTCTCAAACCTACTGTTACACTTGAAATATGTTGCAATCATGTTTATTTTCAGAATGGACTGCAGCAGTATTGTTTTGTGGTATTCTTAATGGAGTGCTTCTTTGTTGCTGCCTTCATCTTCCTCATAATTCCTGAGACAAAAAACAAATCTTTTCTGGAAATCAAAAAGGAATTTCACAAGCTTAATTTTGGAAGAAATGCCAGAAAAAAGGAAACGGAGCTTAATGAAAGAAGACAACTTCAAGATGAATTTTTAAAGATTTCTGCATAATTTCACAAATGTAACAGAACTTCAGTGAGAATTATGAACGTAGCCTTCTAAATTAGGAATGTAATACGTGTTCAAGTGGCTTATTAAATCCTCCTGTGTATTTAGAGGAAGTGTAACTAAAGGCAAGTTACTACTGCAGAAACGCTGTTCAAACATGTATTGCTGAAGTACTATTAACAATTTATTATATTAGCCATAGAAGATGATGTTTAGCTGTAACCTGGTGCTGTATGGATGCAGAAATGCCAGGGAGGATGTTCAGTGAACCCCTCTGGCAGATTTCTGCAGATAATTCAGTGACTCTTCTTGCATTCCAAAGTGCTGTCTTCAGCTTGGGTCATCGGGTGCATCCAATGCTCTGCTGAGGGAGTTCTTGTTAAAACCCACACAAGAACTGACCTACTGAGAACTGATATTTGAAATATTCCGGTTTATGTAGAAATAGAGGTATTTAGTTTCTGTTTTTCAATCACATAACTTTGAAAGCCTTAAAGACATTCCTCATCCAGTCCTACTACTGTACTGTATGACAACAGCACCTCTCTGAATTACTGGTATTTGTAATAAAGACTTATATCCTGATAAAAGAGTTCCTGGGGTTTCAATTTGGGTTTATTTTTTTTTTCCCTAACCTACCATCTTAACATTTTAAACTGTGCAAAAGGGTAAAACTTCTAGTTTTGAAGATTAGTTTCCATCAGACGTACCAAAAAGAATGAAGTAGTGGAGAGCACAGATGACAGAAATTAAATACTTTTTACTTTTAAAGAATTTTCCAGATGGTCTGAGAGAACACACACAAGGAGACTCCAGAGAGCCTGTAGGACATACTGAATGAGCCTTCTGCCCCATCTCCAGCATTTTTTCCTGGACTCTTTCTCAACTTAAAATATTAATTCTTCACATGTTAGGAAGTAAGAAATCTCACATCTGGTGTTTGTGTGCCTCTCTGACACTTGTTTCCGTGCCTGTGGCTGCCAGGCCAGTGGCCCACCTTACCCAGTACAACTTTTCTTGGTTGTAAGCATTTCCAAATTCCATCCATTATTGAAGTGCTGCAGCAAGCACTGGATTTCTTTTACATTTATGTTCCTCCTCCCAGAATTAAAGCTTTTAATAGAAGTACAGGAAATAAACACCACCGGTCTGATTTTGATAACTAAACCATCTGTTTAATTGAAAGTAACACTAACTTAATAGCAAAGGAGGCAACATCAGGAAGGGATCTTCTTGGCCTTTAGTTTACCCTCTAAATTTGAAAAATACTTCATTTTTGCTAGAAGCTTCTTAGCTTCTTGAAGATCATCTGAAATGAAATAAAACATTACTAGTTTACAGAGGGAGAGATTAATTTACATTTTCAAAATGGATCTGAAGATTTTAGTGACAGCACCTGTTTTAGTACTTAGAGCTGTGAGCTGCAAGGACTCAGACACCATTAAAACCCTGCTGGCCTATTGTTTTAATCTCTGATTGTTTGGGGACACCTCAACTCAAATGCTCCACAAAACATGGAACAATGAACAATTGGGAAAAGAAATGTGAATGGATACCCTTTGATGACTTCTGTAAAGTGGCTGCAGTATTGATGTACCCACCAGGCAAGACAAATGTTTGTGTTTTAAATGTGTATAAATAGATCAACTGACATAACTGAAAAATGCAAATGAGGACGAGTCTGGTCTGGATAGTTCCAATTGCAAAACTGATATTGAAACAATTTCTCCTAAGTGAAACAGTCGGAGGGGGAGAGTGGTTTATGACCCACTGACAACGGCAGAGGCAACCCGGTCCTTCTCAGGGCACAGAGTAACAGAATGTACCTGCTCAGGGGCAGGGGCAGGCCCAGCCAGCGCTACTTTGCTGTTTGCAGTTACACACCCCCGCCGCTGACAAACGGGCAGCATTCTGGGCCTGGCACACAACTACAAAGGTTCCTTCCCAGCTTCAGAAGCTCGGGAATGGTTCAAGTTTGTACCTATCCACTGCAGAATAAAGTTATGTTGATTATTGCACAAGAAGTCCCCCAAACCTTAGGCTGAACAGGCTTTTACTTGCCACACAGCTTCTGTGGCTTTCTCTGCAAAGAACAGAACCCACTGCTCTGCTGCAGCTGCAGGACAGCAGAACAACATCTCCCAAATTCAAGTGTGAAACCTCAGAATATGTCTAAGATGAAGTCTGTCCTTCCCAATATTCTGGGAAACACACGAACAATTTCTTAGCATCTACATTCCCACTCAAAGAGATTATTTAGATGCAAGATGAATGGAACTTTTGTACTGGACTTTGTTGTTAATGTGAGGTCCTGAATTTCCCAAATCAGCAGGAATGTCAGTTTAGAAGTACTTATTCTAAATACCAAACAAAAAACCCTTGTTAATGCAGTATTTCTGTTCCATAGCTCAGGAAATATTTGCCAGTAAGAGAATGTGGAGCTTTAAGCATTTGCCAGGGATGTATGGCAGCTAAAAACGTCATAAAAACAGGTACCTCTTTCAAAAGCTGCAGTCACCTCTCTGGTCAGTTCTTCTTGTTTAACTGCAAAACAAATTATTTAATTTACTTTTTGTTATACTTAGGATATTTTATACCACTGCATTCTGACTGCCGGTGGTGGGAAAGTTCAATATTAGTCTCAGCCTTTGAGAGCCAAGCAAGTTTTTCATAATACTGTCAATATTTTTTAAATTATCATTTCAAACATGTATTTCTTTGTCTAAACAGGTTTACTGATAGCACTTCCAATGCACATCAATGGTCACTAATTTCCCAGCAATCTAACTTATTTTTGGTGTTTCAGTTTACCCAGCTACAGTTAAATTTTCTCCTGCACTAATCAGCTTTTATTCTAGTTATTCCAATTGCTTTTGGCACAAGGCTGATATTGCAAGGAATTAAATATATCAGTAAACCAAATGTTTTGGTATCACCAACAATATAAAAAGAAAGTTGCTTGTGTAAGGACAATAACAACTTAATATAATGGCTGCTAAGATGAAGAAGGTGGAAGAACGACAGTGTCTGTATAAATAACATTATTTACTGTGGTCAGACAAGCATTTTATGCAACTTCATTCTGGCAGGTTTTTTCTTTGGAACAATTGACTAGCCCTCACCTGATGAAGGTTGAGTAAATTCCTTTTTATTGTCTATAATTATTTTGACATCAGAATAGGTTCTGTTATACAAATGTTTTCAAGACAGATGTGACTTTTAGGTGCATAAATGGGTAAAGACAACATTGAAAAGGCGGGAATAGGGCGGAAGCTCTTGCAATGAGTCAATTCCAGACTAACACAAACTGAAGACACTACAAGAAATACACCAACACAGTTAAAAGCTTTCAGACTCTTGTATTACACAAGATTCAGGATATTAGTTCTGTACAAATTCCTCAAATCATAACCTACCTTTAATTAAAGTCTCAATTTCTTCAAGGATATCCTCATTTTTGGGCTCTGCTAATTTCTCATTAATTTCCATGATTTCCATAAGGAACGCTGAGTCTGCATCACAGTCTGTCTCTTGTGCTGGCTCCACTCCACTCAGCTCCAGCTGGCAGGGGAAACAGGAATTTGAAAATAAATATTCTTACATCTATTTCAATGGGAATAATTTTCTTTAATATTAAGTCTTTTAGTGGGGCACACTCAGATTCCTATCCAATAAACCTACAGTGCATAAAGAGAGTCACTCTGAAAATTAACTCCATGCATTAGCTGACCATAAAAATCAGCAGTTACCCAAAGCCAAAAAAAACCATTAAAAAGGCTGCCATGGGCCAGACTGAAATTCTGAATGAGTAGCCACAGCCAAACAAAACGTGTGATGTGAAAAAATTAGTGTAAGATGAGTAGCAAATGAGATGATAAACTTGATTAATTTTTGGACAAAGTTGGTTCTGGTCTTCCTTCAACATCTGGTGATCCTCTTCAGAGGAATGCAAATTAGCACATTAAGAATTGAATCGAAGGTGCGATCCCAAACAGCACCACCAGCCCCCAGGGTTATTACAGGAACGCTGTAATACCTAACGGAGACCTTACTAGATAGAGGCCTCGGCTCAGGGGGTTCAGCAGGGTCTGGTAAGCCTTGTTGATCAGGGAAGAGTGTTGCTCAGAGTAGTACTGCTCTTCCTGCAAACGGATGGCAAATAATTGGAAGCTAATTACAAGTAGCGAAATACACTTTGTTACATGCGGAAAAACAGCGTCCCCACACCAGTCCCTGTGTGCAACTGAGAAGGCTCTGTGGACCTGGGAACTGTGTCATTGCACTCAGCTAAGGCCTGACGAACGGCAGCGGCCTCTCAAGGTCCAACTCCACCGCAAATCCGTGGCAGAGTCTCTTCTGAACACCGAAAGACAAACACAGGCGAATCCCCTCACTCCCCGAGCGGGAGAGCGGCGGGGACTCGACGCTGCGACCCCGCCAGGCAGCCGAAGGCTAAAGGCGGGTTCCTCGGCGGCCACCGAGCCCCGCGGGGCCCTCCCGGCCCGGCTCCCCCGCCCGGCCCGGCGCTCACCGGCGGCCTCTGGCCGAAGCGGTCGGGGTGGACGGCGCGCTGCAGGCTCCGAAACCGCCGCTGCAGCTGCTGCGCGTCGATGCGGAAGGAGCGGTCACTGTAGGACACAAGGCGCGTGAGACCCGCGGCCGGCCGGGCCCGCGGCCGCCCCGCCCACACTCACCAGTCCATCAGGCGGAATAGGTCAGGCCGCGGCGCCGGCGGCTGCAGAGCCTGGCAGCCGGGGCAGAAGCG
>VYZQ01025917.1:1080-21589 GCA_013400655.1 Mystacornis crossleyi | reverse complement strand
AAAAAAAAAAACCCAAAACCAAAGATGTGCCTTAACATGAACATCACCCCGGGCAGATCCGCACTGTCACTGTGCGTGGTATTTTCTTCTGGCCCTTCCCCTGGAAGAAGCCAGCAAAGTCAGTGGCATTGATATTTTGAGTTGTATTAAGCATCAGTTTTTGGAGTTTTTTCATAATTTCCCTCCTAAAGGAAAAAAAAAAAACCAACAACAACAAAACCAACAAACAAATCGACAAACAGAGATGATGGAACTATTTAAATGCATAATTACATTTTGATAACGACAAAGTCATGCGAAGCACTTAATAGATAATAAAACGACAAGATCTCATCACGCCCAAGCTTATTTTCACAGCTGTAAATCTACTTCTGGTAAAATCGCCGGGAAAAGATTTTACTGTTGAGTAATAATGGAAACAAAATAGCACTTATTAAAGGGAAATGGGAGCAAGAACTCATCAGATGTTGAAAGACAACAGAGAAAATCAGTTTGTTATTAGGAGACAGGAGAAATAACACTGTTCTGTTGGTCTGAGGTATCGGCAGCGAGATGTGTTGGTTATTAACAGAGATCCCACTTTTTTTTTTCCCCCTAAACCACAGTGCATTTGCTGTGATGCTCATGAAAACAGCAATTAAAGATGCAGCTCTGGGGTTGCACCTCCAGGAAAAGCAAAAAAAAAAAAAACAGCAAAATGAAAGTGTCTCCAGATCTATTCCTAATAAGTTCTGAGTTCAGGAAATTCAACTTGTTTTTCCAACATAAATTCACCTGTTCATGTTAAAAAAAAAAAAAAAAGAGATGATGATTGTGATAAATCTACTTTCTGAGTGATGCCAGGAAACAGGCAGTGGCTTTGAGCCTGTGGGAGGATGGAGCTGGTAGAGTTACCATGTACCTCTGCCCAAAAAAGGGAGGCTCAAAGCCTTCCTGGGGCCAGGTGGTGCTCCCGGGGAGGAATGGTTGCTGCAATATTAACGAGGGAGGAGACTGGACCACCAGGGACAAATGAAATATATATTCCTGGCTGGCACAGCACACACAGTTCGGGTAGCTCAAGAACAAGGGGGTCATGCTGGACGTGGCTACTTGCCCTCAGGGCAATCAATTGGGGCAGATCAGGAGATGTTTGTGCAGACAACAAAGTCCCGCTCAAATTTCTGAATCCCGAGAGTGGGCTGGAGAAAAGCTGGATTTTAATTCTCCAGCTGCAGCACTGAATAACAGGAGTGAGGCATAGCCCTACCAATGCACACATAAGCAAGGAAATAAAAATATCCAATATTATTGTTTACCGATGATGGCTCGGAGCATGTTCAGATCTGACTAAGTTTCTGCTGGGCAAGGTTTTATTATCATTATTATTATTACTATTACTACTACTACGATGGCAATTACTGTTATTATTACTATTGTTATTAATTGTAGTGACCATTTAAACTACACCAGTGTCTTACAGCTACAAGCTGGATGCTCATTTCCTTAAAGGCACTGTATAACTGAGACCAAGGGAGGAATAATCCATTCCTAAATGCTTGTGCTCTGAAGAAACAGTGGGAGAAAAAAGAGGTGGCTCATTTTGTACGAAAGATGAACAGAGAGACCTGATGATTTGCAAAGACCATGGATGAAGCCCTTGGCAGAGCCAAAATTTAGCTGTTCTAAATCCCAGCTCAGCCCTCAGTCTAGACTATCAGCCTGAACTAGCTCTCATCTAAGGCTCAGCTTCACCCCAAGGATTTAGGCAGCCTAAAGCTCAGAGGGGCTCCAGGTCAGCACCACCCACGGGCTCTGATGGGGGCAAACTTTTCTTAGCAGGGATGTTGCGACAGGACACGGGATAAAGGTTTTAAACTAAGGAAGGGGAGATTTAGATTAGGTATGAGGAAGTTTTTCATAATGAGGATGGTGAGACCCTGGCACAGGTTGCCCAGAGAAGCTGTGGCTGTCCCATTTCTGGAGGTGGTCAAAATCAAGTTGGACGGGGTTTGGAGCACCCTGGGAGAGTGGAAGGTGTCCCTGCCCATGTCAGGACGCTTGGACTAGAGGACCTTTAAGGTTCTTCCAGCCCAAACCATTGTGTGAATCCCATATTCCAGGTGGCTGCCGTGTGCTGAATCTTGTGCCCACACCCCATGGTTGGTGGCACCAGCCCAGCAGCCGGGTGACTCAGCCCATCACTGGCAGTGTTTTGGCCCCTGGCAAAGCCAGAGGATGTTGGTGTGCACCAGGACAGAGTAAATCACCCAAAAGGAGTTGGGACTGGCAGGGTTTCGGCTGGTGGCATCACTTGGCACCGCCACAGTTCAGCTGGGATTTTTACTGGACAAAACCAAAATGATGCGGGCATGAAAAAAAGAGTGGGATTCCAGGGGAAAACAGGGATAGTCAAAGAAGTTGGGAATGACAGCCTGTTGCAACTACCACCCAGCCTGGCAGGGTGCTGGTGAAAGGACAGGGCAGGGAGGGTTTTGCATGCAAGAAGGGACACTTGAAAAAAAGTACCAACCAAGTGAGGTTTTTAAAAATATAAACAATTTTGGGGAACAAACACAAATGGCACGCAAGCTAAAAATAAGCAGCAGCAAGTGAAAAAAAGGATTAAAGGAGCCCGAAAGAAATAGCGAACAGCAAATTGCAGGGAATTGTTCAGCAAACAATAAAACGCTCCTCGCCATCTCCCTGCAAAAGGCAGATGGCTCTGGGAGAAAGCAACCCCCGACAAATGATAGCTGCAAAAGGGGTGAAGGAGGGGGGGAGAAAATTTCAGACCTGGCAGATTTGTTAAGTGGTAATTTTCCCTCTGTCTGTGCAGAAGACAAAGGGGAGGGAAAGCTCCCCAAGACAGGGATTGTATTTCACTCCGCGGTTGAGAAAGCTTTCGAGTGTCTGCAGATAGCGGCAAGAAATGGTCCTAAAAAGATTAGAGCTCTTAAGGTAGGGCAAAATACTATATCCAGACAACACACTTGAGTTTTAATGACAGTGGGGAGAGAATTGAGTGAACCATTGTCTGCTGCCTCTAGGAAACCAAAAACTTAATTTGAAACAGCACAGGCTTGAGCTGGACTTTTCTCACAGAAAGGCTTCACTCCTGCCCTTTAAACACCACTTTTTATCCTCGACACATATTTTTCATTCATCTTTTTTTCACAGCTGACACAAGTTTAGGAAGGGTCTTCCACATTTTTAGAGNAATTGCAGAACCGTTTAGGTTGGAAAAGCCCTCTAAGATCATCAAGTCCAAGTGTTAACCCAGCATGGCTAAGGCCACCCCAGAATTTTGACTGGATTGCGAATTTTGCGCCTCCCCAAAAAATGAGGCTGATTGCTATGACCCCACAGTAACCAGTGTGCCCCTTGGGGGTTACCAGGACTCCCCTGGCACCGCCTGGCTTGGGACAAGGACAAAACAGGGCATTGCTTTGCCGCCAGCCTCATGGCTGCATATTCCAGGGCAGGGGGGGCATCACTTCTACGTCGTCCCTACCAGCCCCATCTCCTGCGGGTGACACCGAGGTGGCTCTGCCATCCCCCATCTCAAATCCCGCATCCCCCACCCAGAGACTTTTGCTGCAGGGACCCCCCTGACCTTGCCCGGGGCTCTGTTGCTAAGAATAAAGCAGAGGGCTGTGCTGTGCTGGCGCGCGGTGGGATAATTGCAGGGAAGCGGCTGCTGTAGCCCAGCGACCGCAGTAATTGGGCATGGGCCATCCTGCAGTCAGGTTTCCCGTGCTATTATCCCCTTATTAATAGAAACCAAATCTACCTTTGCAGAGGCAGCACTGCGAGCCTGGAATTATGCGGTGTGGGGCTGCAGGGAGGCATCCGCGGCATCCCCGCAACAGCCTCAGCCCTTTGCCACCCAAGGGGTGGGTCCTGGCAGGATCCACAGGATGCTCCCGCCCAAGTGGTGGCAAAATCCCAGCCACAGAGACCCAAAGTCCCCTGTGGTCATTGGAAAGGTGAATGTTAGACTCAGCCACACAACGGTTGCCCTCATGGAGGCAGGCGAGCGAGATTTGTTCTATTAACTAATTAATCCCAGCAGCATCCCTCCGAGGTATGGCAGGGAGTATTAATTTCATCTCCCAAGGAGGAAAGCTGAAGGTCAAAAAGGCTTGAATTTCTCCTTGCCCACCTGGATGGGGTATGGTGGGGGCCGCAAGCCAGGCATTCATGGATTTAGGGATGGAAAATAATGCACAGCACCTCGGCTGGGATGCTCTTGCCAGGATGGGGAACGCAAAAGAGGCAGAAGTGACAGCGTCATTTTAAGGAGAATCAACCCACAACGCCAGGGCTCTCTTTGGTGGAAACGGGGAAAGCAAAGAGCTGATTTCTGAGACACTCAAGGCCAAGGTGGAAGTCTCTGCAGGGGCTTCCAGGACTTCCATGTCAGTGTGGTCATGTGGCTTTCCACGGCCAGGACTAACACAGGTAGTTCTCCCCATCCCTGTCTTATTCCAGGCTAACTTCCTCTCTGAAGCTTAACTTGGAAACAGTCCTGAATAAAATGTGTGCCTGATCATGACTTTTTACGTGCCTCAGGAAGCAGGAATCAAGGTGTGAGTCAGGATTAAAGCTGGAAAGTAGATTAAGTGCCTCTATCCGAAATGGAATCAACAATGAAGAGAGTGAGGTCTGGTTTGGCACATTTATTTTTTTCATGAAAGTTTATTAAGGTCTTCAGGACCATCTGAATCTCATCTCAAATTTGAGATTTGCTTTGAAACCTACAAAATGAAGGGTCTGGAGCACAAGTCTGATCAGGAGCGGCTGAGGGAGCTGGGAAAGGGGCTCAGGCTGGAGCAAAGGAGGCTCAGGGGGGTCCTTGTGGCTCTGCACAAGTCCCTGACAGGAGGGGGCAGCCGGGGGGGTCCCGCTCTGCTCCCAGAGAACAGGGACAGGAGGAGAGGAATCAACCTCAAGTTGTGCCAGGGGAGGTTTAGGTTGGAAATTAGGGAGAATTTCGTCATGGAAAGGGTTGTCCAGCCCTAACATGGGCTACCCAGGGCAGTGGTGGAATCTCCATCCCTGGAGGGGTCTAAAAGCCGTGTGGATGTGGCACCTGGGGACATGGGTCAGCGGTAGCCTTGGCAGTGCTGGGGGCATGGTTGGACTCCATGGTCTTGGAGGGCTTTTCCAGCTTAAACAATTCCATGGTTCTATGATTCCCCAGTGAGACTCACTTCTACCTCCCCCAGCACACACGGCAGGTAAAGCCCAGCAGATGATCTCCTACAGAACAATATTAACCACGAGTGTTAATAAACTCGACACTGACACAAGGAATTATCAACCCAGAGTGTTTCCATGCTTCCCTCTTTCTCTCCACCTCTTCTTCACCCAGCTTTCAGCATTTCTCGTTTCAGCAATTAATCCCAGCCTTTCTGAAGAGGCTGAATCCTACAAGCTTGAAACCAAGTCCTCATTAAGCCAAATCAGCACAGATGTGCCAGAGAGTAATGCAGATGGTTTTTCCTTCCCCTGAAACTCGAGACTTTGCCTCTGCTCAGTGCTGTGGTGTTTTGCAGACTGGGGACGTCGGGAGCACGTCCCTTCCCCATATGGCAAGCGAGAAGTCACCCTGGGAAGATTAAAGCACAGGTAGAAGACCTGGGTTGCCTCCTGCATTTTTCAGCCCTTCTCCATCCCTCTGTGAAAGGCTGCTGCTGTTAAGCAACTATGTAAGGGATGAAAAGAGTCAGGGAAAATAAATAATACATGGATGTTGAAGTGTGTTGCCAAGGCCACCTCCAGGATGGATCTGTACCCTCTGGACAGCTGCCTGCTCCTGCCCTGGAGAGATGTCACTGGGAGTGAAATGGAGCTCCTGGGCAAGACGTTGTTCCAGAGTGATGCATCAGAAAACCTTGCAGGTGACAGAAACTGTAATTGCTGTGCTTAAACTTCACCGTTCCACCCCCGTGAAACCCAGCTTCGCTGCTGATTTCAGCAGAAGAGGGAGGGATGTACCCCTACCAGGGCAGCTGGGATTGCTAGGGATACCTCTCCCCAAAGCCTGAGCAAAGCCCCACTGCCTGGGCAGAGGGCTCCTTGTAGCCCTGGGGCCTCATGGATGCTCTGGCTTCCATGAGGACCTGAACAACGTTCTTCATCCTCCCCAGCAACAGCCAAAACTTGGTGCAGAGCCAGCAGCCTGAAAAAAAAAAAGGGATCTTAGACCCAGTGTCTTCCTGGGGCTCAGAGCAGCAGTGTCTTGTGTGCAGAGGCTGCAGAGACCCCAAGGGAGCTACACTGCATCCCACCAGCTCCCGCCCCAAGTCCTTACTTCAACACCAGCTCGGCCACATCTGCCTCTGTTTTTCCCAGGAACCCCCCAAGAGCTCTGTGGCTCTGCAGCAGTAAGAGATAACATACTCGACACTCCAACTACATAACTGGAATGCAAAACAAAAGGTACGTGGTGTGGCTGGGTGCAGCCAAGACCATGACATGAGCTGCCCTGACTCGTATCGTGGAGAGCTGGCTATGCCAGTAGGGTCAGCAGCCCACTGCAAGGGGTCCTGTCCCCAGTCTGTCCTTTCCGTGGGTCAGGAGATGAGGCATCACCCCTGGAGCAGGATGCCTGTCCTCCAGCAGTGACACAGAAGTGTCCAGCCCTGATGCACAGGGACACCAGGAGGTGCCTGGGCTGCTGGGAGGTGATGGTGAGGAGTGCAGTCACTGGGGTGGCAGCTTCCAACCTTGTTGTGATGGAGAAGTCCAGGCACACCCCTGCCTCGCTGCTGCTGCCTGGAAAACAGCCTGAATACCCCCAGAAAAGCACTCTGCAACCCACAAAACCCCCTCTCCTCTCCTGTGCCTGCTGCAGAGGGCAGCTGGAGGGAGACACAGGGAGACACGGGAGACACAGCACACAGGGATGCTGCAGGGACTCCTAAAATGAGATGCACACGGATAGTCTAATGTCTCTGCAAACCCCCCCTCACACGTCTGCCAGGATCAGAACTGGATACAAAGATTGAGGATGTTTTTTTGAGAAATATTAGCTATAGCTGTTTGCATGCATTCGCCTTATGAGGTGACTAGGAGAAGAGGGGGCAAATATTCTTCCTGTTTAGCACAGAGATATAGGTAACAATTATGAGGCAATAATTGATTCGTCCGATAGTTTATTAACTGGAGTTGGGGTGTGCAAGTGACAGGCTCTGCAGCCAGCCTTTCATGTGACACGTTATTAAAGGCTCTTTTTCTGGCTCCGAAAGGCAGTGGCTGGAAGATCAAAGGTCAGACATTTCAAGAAGTAAATTGGTTTAATGTGGCTGCAGATAGCCTCACAAAAACCTAATAAATATGCAGTGAAATGTAAGGAGAGAAAATTGTGGACAAGAGAGACAATTACTTTGAAACCAGGATAAGAGCAGCGCAGGCTCAAATTAATCAGCGTTCGGGCTCCTTCTCTGTGTCTCAGGATTTAGTATTCAGAGCAGGAGCCCAGATGATGGTGGGATGTGCTGCAGGGAGCCCTGGTACCCAGCACCTGCTGCGGGAAGATGCTCAACTCCAATCCACAGCTGCGGTGGTGGAACCACCCTGGTTTTCCAGGTACAGCTGAGACCCACAGCAAAGGATGTCCGTGAGCACCACAGGATTTTGTGGTGGCTGGTGAACAGATTAGCATTCCATGGTTGAATATTCTCCTATGAGGACAGGCTGGGAGAGCTGGGAGAAGAGAAGGCCTGGAGAAGAGAAGGCTCCAGGGAGAGCTCAGAGCCCCTGGCAGGGCCTGAAGGGGCTCCAGGAGAGCTGCAGAGGGACTGGGGACAAGGCCTGGAGGGACAGGACACAGGGAATGGCTTCCCAGTGCCAGAGGGCAAGGCTGGATGGGATCTTGGGAAGGAATTGCTGTCTGTGAGGTGGGCAGGCCCTGGCCCAGGGTGCCCAGAGCAGCTGTGGCTGCCCCTGGATCCCTGGAAGTGTCCAAGGCCAGGTTGGAGCAACCTGGGATTCTGGAAGCTGTCTGTGTCCCTGTACTGGGGGAGGCTGGAACTAGGTAATCTTGAAGGTGCCTTCCAAAACACAGTTCTGTGTTTCTATGATTCTATTTTACGACCCTGTGGGGAGCCCTTGGTGTGTCCAAGTAGGTTCATGGCAGTACTGGAACATCAACTCAGAGCCCAAACCCCACTGGTAAAAAAAGAACACAGAAGGGCTTAATCATAAGAATTGATGCTTTAAGCTCATCTCATTTTTTGCTCTATCTCTTGACGTTTTCAGAAACTTGCCTCACTTATTTTTAAACTCCAGACAGTGATATCTGAATTACCTGAGGGTTTTTGTTCGGATTTCTTGAAATGCTTTAACTCTAATAACCTCTAAACACTCACAACACAGGATTTCTTTGCTAAAAAGTCACAGTTTCACTCCTTTTAATTACAGGTGAGAAAACACCCACTCCAGTTCTCTAACCTGGAAAGGGACGAAAACAAAGCGTGATATTCCCAGTACGGCTGGAAACAGGAGCAGAGGAAACCAATCCACGAAACAAAATGACTGGTACCCCTCGGACAAACAGATAAGGGCACAACCTCTTTGTATTTCCTCCGCAGGTCACCTTCTCCAGCCGATCCATCGCGGTTTACTACGGCCCCACCGGGAGGGATCGAGCAGCAGGCTCTGTCTGTGATTTAGCAATGCCAGGCCTCGCCTGCTCACCCTCATGGGGACCTTCTGCAAGCACCTAAAGGCTGGGAGCCGAGGGCTAAACCGCTCAGTAGAATCACAGAATCATCCAGGCTGCAAAACACTCTTAGAGTCCAACCATTCCCCCAGCACTGGCCAGCCCAGCACTAACCCGTGTCCCCAAGTGCCACAGGGCTTTTAAATCCCCCCAGGGATGAGGATGCCACCACTGCCCTGGGCAGCTGTGCCAATGCCTGACCACCCATTCTGTGAAGAAAATTTCCCAGTATCCAACCTGAACCTCTCCTGGCAAAACTTGAGGCTGCTTTCTCTCCTCCTGTCCCTGTTCCCTTGGAGCAGAGCCCCACTTCCCCTGGCTGCCCCCTCCTGTCAGGGACTTGTGCAGAGCCAGGAGGGCCCCCCTGAGTCTCCTTCTCTCCAGGCTGACCTCCCCAAGCTCCCTCAGCTGCTCCTGACCAGATTTGTGCTCCAGACGCTTCCTGACCTCCACTGCCCTTCTTCGGACGTGCTCCCGCATCATCAGCCATGTTCTCCCATAGCTGGACCACCTTGGATGAATGGCATCCCTCTGACCACCACGTTCCCATTCAGGGCTGTATCCCTCTGCCCAGAATGGAGCTGCACCCAGAAGAACACTGACACCTCCCTGGTGAGGAAACCTCATGAGAAGCCTTGGGGATGAGGCAGAGAGAGACAGCTGGTGCCATCTGTGTCCTGCTGGCCAAGGGACAGTTCAAAGAGAGCCCACCCTTCATGGGTCAGCAGCAAGGAGAACTGATGGGACATGGACCTCTGCACCTGCAGCCCACGCAGCTCTTGCCCTGAGTTATCCGTGTGTATATTGCTCTGCCATAAATCAGGAGCCCTGACACTGTAATTTGTATCTGGGGAACCTGGAGCAATTACAAAATCAGCCCAAACACCATTTGTTTCACAAGATTTTGCCCTTAGTTAGCACTGTCGTTCTGCTTTAATTGCACTGTAATTAATTGCAACAAAACTGTTTGGAAAGTGCCTGTGCACAGTGGAAAGGCTGGAATATTGCAACCTGACTCCTCTGTTGCAGCCACAAGCATAAAATCTGTCATTCTCTTTCCATACAACACTTAGCGTTCATTTTACCACCTTGTACCCAGAGGATCTCCAAGACCTCTCAAAGCCAGACCAAGACTCATGGAATGCAACTACTGACTTACTTCACATCCAGGAAAATTAAGGCTCGGAGGAGCTAATCTCTTTAATTTCTCTTCAGACGTGACTAAGAGGGTATAAATTGCCCTAAGTAAACCAGGCCTGGGCCCGGATGTAAATCACAACCCTGCAACATTCAGAGGCTCTCATGTTCCCTTGCAGCTCCCAAAGCCTCCCAGCACCTTGAAGAGGCTGGGATCTGCCTTCTGTCTATGGAGGAGGTTGCCTCATCCATAAATTCAACACAAAGCGGAAGACCTCCCTAAAGGCAGAAGGCAGTGAGAGTTGGAAGTGATGATGTTCCATCCGTGGAAGCGTCTAAGGCCATGTTGGACAGGGCTTGGAGCAACCTGGGGTAGTGGAAGGTGTCCCTGCCCATTTCAGGCGTGTGGAATAGGTGATCTTTAAAGTCACTCCCAGCCCAAATCATTCTACAACAAAGGAAAGCAAATCTGACCCGTTTCTTCCACAGTCCATCCCTTTTTAGCATCCAGCTGTGGCATGGAGGTACTAATCCCAGCTGAGGTGGTCTTCCAGAGCCCCCTCTCAGCTGGCACTCAGTCCCTCGGCACAGACTGCAACAGAAGCCATAACGCAATCGCTGGGCAGCCACTTGGCAACAAGAAGCCACCAAATCCATCCACAGCTGCCTTGAGTCTCATCCCCTGAATGATTATTTCTATGCAGGGCAGGCAGCTGCACCAGAAGTCTGCATTCCTGCCAGGCTGGGGAGAAGGTCTGGAGGGATACTGGAGACAGGAGACAGGGATGAGCTGATGTGGCTTATCTCCTCTCACACCCCCTCAGTGAGTGGCCAGGGCAGTGACTTGCTGGTAAGGCAAGAGGGAGCAGTTCCCATTTTGAAACTGCTCAGCATTGGTAAGAAAAAAATGTTTGGGTTTTTTTGTCAGCTAAATAGACTTGCAGAAAAAAATATGTTCTTGTTTTTCTTCCCTCTTTGCTGTTTTCTCTTTCCAGTTTCTTCTTCNTCTCTTCTCTCTTCTCTTCTCTCGTCTCCTCTTCTCTCCTCTTCTCTTCTCTTCTCTTCTCTTCTCTTCTCTTCTCTTCTCTTCTCTTCTCTTCTCTTCTCTTCTCTTCTCTTCTCTTCTCTCTTCTCTTCTCTTCTCTTCTCTTCTCTTTTCTCTTCTCTCCTCTTTTCTCTTTCTCTTCCTCCTCCTCTTCCTCTCCCAGGGTGGAGAGAGGGCACAAATCTCGCATGAAGGCAGCAGTGCCAGCACAGGGGGCTGTGAATCCACCTCTCCAGCCACCCACTTGGCACCATGGTGTGACACAGCATAAGGGAATTCCATGGCAGAGGTGAGGATGCACCTGCTTGGAGGAGCTCATGGCAACAGGAGTCAGCCAGGGCAGGTAGCAGCAGGGGGTCCAAAGGCAGCAGCAAAATGATTGGAATTATCCCAGCAGCAGTAGCACTGGAAGATCCAGCTGATCCAGGAGACCTCCCAGGCACATGCCTAGAGAGCCTGGGGTTTGGCTGAGGATCTGCTCCATCAGCTTCAACTCACCTTGGCAAAAGGTGCCCAGATACCATGGTGACGGGCTCGGCAGGGATAAACACTGAACATGGGTGTGGGTTGTTTGCATAGTTAGGAAGCTGGCTGGTCTCCATCCCTCCACCCTGCCTCCTCCCAGCAGTGCCAGGACCTCAATCCAAAGTGGTCTCCTTCCTCCTCCTGGGCTGGCTCATCCACGGGCAACACGGAGGCACTTCTCAAACTGGTTCCTTGCTAGGCAGAGCAGGGTGGGGGCCGGCAGTGCTGGGCTGCAGCCTCTCCCCGGGAGGTGGAAGTCGTTTGATGAACCCAACATCTGCCTGAACCCACATGGAGACAGCGCGGAGACTTCATGGTGTGGACATTCCCCGCTCCTCCTCCTCCTCCTCCTCCTCCGCTGCCAAGAACATCAAGTCCCTTGCAAAACCGGCAGCTGGGATATGGTGTCCTTTCTCCCACCTCAAAAAAAGTCACTCAGGACCACCACACACCCATTCCTCAGGTGCAAGGGCATCTTTTTGAGGAAAAGGGCAGAAAGCAACCCAAGAGCAGTGAGAAGTAAATCCATAATTAAGGCAAGCTGCTCACATGAGCAACACTTGAGAACCATGCAGACCTGTGAGCAACGTTGCCATCAGGCACGCAGCTCCTCTCGGGCTTCCAGTAAGGAATAAAAAAGCTCTGACTAATAGAAAGAGGCCTCCAAATCATTCTTGGCAGAAGCATCCCAGCCTCGGATCCCCTCCCTCTATTCATCACTAAAGCTCTCTCAGGCAAAGGAAAATAAACTGTGCAGCTACCTCGCTGACCTGACCTGCAGCAGGGTGCAGCTGGGTGCTGGCTGCCCCTTCTCCAACACCAAATGCCAGTGCAATAGCATATTTTATATATACGTTAATTTATATATTCTGTGGAAATTTAAAATATGTATTATACACAAAAAGATACAGTATATGGGTGTATGTATGTATAAATACATTATATATTGTGTTTATACAAAATACTTATTTATATACATATATATAAATAATACAAATATTAATGGGAATAACACCACGCAGATGAGACCCATCATGATTCCGTATTCCCATCTCCATCCTGCCAGGAAGGCAGGGGCTCTGGCAGGGGCAGGAAGGAGTCCTCCCATCACTGCCTGGCTTCCACGACTGTACACACACACTCAATAATATCACGTTTCTCTGCGGTCTGAGATCCTTCACCTTTGCTAATTAGTTCCAAGTGTATAAAGGCATTCCACCAGGGACACTTAATGGGAAAAAGACCAGGACTATGAACTGGGCAGGGAAGACTCCAGTTTTGAAACTATTTTAATAACTTGTTATTTAATTAAGAGCAATAGCTCTGAAATTATGTCAGTGAAACTTGCTACTTATTTATTAATTAGAGGAGGAATTTCAAAGGAGGCTCCGGTAGTTAGGTGCTGGACAGCCTCGGGCTCGCTGGAAAATCCCAGGTTTCTCCAGCTAATGCTTGCTCAGTGCTCAAACACGCCGGGTCTGACTCCTCACTGCCTGGCACCTGAAGTAAACACTGTCAAGCACAGGCAAAAAGTGAGTGTTAAACACTGCCTCTTTTGGAGTGAGGGGTTTGGAAAGTCCTTGCTGCAGTGGTGAGAGTGATGGAAGGCATTGGAAGACCAGGGAGAGACCACAGAGCATCTCCCCTATGTTTCCAGGAGTCTTGCTGGGCTGTGCTGGTGTGGATACACCAGTATACGTGCTGAGAAGCCCGTAAAAGGCTTCCTCTCTGGTGTGGGGTGCTGAAGATGCTGAAGGCACAAAGGGTTGGCCATGCCCATGGTATCACTCCCTGCAAACAGCTCTCGGACAGACCCACCAACATCAAAATCCTCCCAGGAGGAGAAACCCCTCTCTGATTCCACTTCCACCATGCAGAGAGGAGGAGAGAGTCCTATTCAGCCTCCTTGTCCCACATACTGCACCTGAGTGAACTGGAAGGGGGTTCCACATCCCCCTTCTGAGGGCAGAACAAGCTGCAGGTCCCCGCACGGCCATGCCGAGTGTTTCTGTCCACCCGAGGCGTTCCGGGAAGCAGCGCCGGGATGGCCGAGTGCCGGTTCCTCCTCTGCTGAGCACATTCCTCCCCTCCTGTTTTCATTCTGCCCAGCCTTAAACAAAACCAGCGCTGTTGCTTTTATCCGCGGCGCGGATCTGGGAATTGCCTACATGGGGTCAGGGGAGCTGGAGAGGGGATTTGTGCTGCTGAAACAGCGTTTCATCTCAAGAAGGAGCCGTTAAAAATATAAGCCATTAACTAGGTGTAACACACTGTCCTGCTGCATCCCATTTGCTAGTGAAGAAGCAAAAAGTTCCCAGGATAGACCGAGATTTACACCCAAGCTCCAGATATGGGGTCTCCAGATAAAGGACCTGCGGCTTCCACATGGAAGCCCCACTTGCAGCACAGGCAGCATGGAGCAGGTCAGCTTGAGCTGGGCTTAACCCAGCACCAAGCATCAACCTCCTTCCCAGCATGTCCTTAATCACAATTTCTCTGCCAGCTTTAAATCTGCCGAGACGTTTTAACTATTCAAGAGGAGAATGGGATTTTTTTCCCACAAGTTTTCTGCAAAGAACAACTGAAACAAAAACTCCTTCAACACAGATACTAACAGAAAAGTATTAAAAATATATAATGGAATATAACAGGTATTATCTTGAAGTATTATTACAGACATATATTTCTATCTATCATATATTTCCGTCTACTAAAATATTTCTATTAGTATATATTCCTATTCTACTCTATTCTTTCTATTTTATTCTATTCTATTCTAGTCTAGTCTAGTCTATTCTATTTTAAATATTAATCAACTGCCTCGAGATCTCTTCTGCCTACCCAGCTGGACATACTGGCATATCTGTTTTTGCACTGGTATTTCCTATCTAAAACAAATAAACATATAATTAAGCTGGACTTGCAAAAAAAACAAAAAAAAAGCCCCGCGAATTGAGAGGTTGTATCATACAGGTGTTGATGTACAGCCAAAATCTCCGGGCTTGGTAAAGAGTCAAGATACCAAGGAAAGAAATCAGACAGAGATTCACGGGTTTGAGTTCAAACAGCAATTAAGAACGCACGTAAATGGCGATAGATTAGTACAGAGGATCGCCACGACACGCCGAAGATTTCCAACATGAGCACGATTAGCCTTCGAGCAATAAATTCAAGTGCCTTCCCCTCCCCTCACTACCCTGCAAAAACCCTAAAAGCTGGGGTGTGGGGAGAGTTGCGGGGGGGGGAAGTTTTTAAAACTAAAAATCACGTATTTCAGAAGCCAAAAATACAGCATCTGACCCACCTTCCCTCTCCAGGTGCCGACCCTCGTCCTCCCCTCGGCTGCCGTGGCTGCGTGGGGAATCCGGCAGCGTCGCTCCCCGGGTGTCTGCAGCCAAGCGGAGATTGTCATTGATTTGTGTGCAGAAAGTTAAGCCTTTCTAGGAGCGGTTGGGAGAATTCACTCCCACCACTCCCTCTAAACCAAAAGTATTTGGCACCAAGCCCTCCTTGTCCACCTGTACTATTAAGTTCTAAACAACACGCGGGACACGGACTGATTTTCACCGGATCTGTTCAAGTTTCCTTTTTTAAACCGACACAGAAAGTTCTTCAGAAAGAAAAACTTGGGGGGTGGTTGTGGTTTTGAATCTTTTTTTTAAGTTTGTTTTTTTTTTTTTTTAATCTCATTTTTCTTAAAGCAGATTTATCTCACTCTTTTTGTTCTCTGCTCAGTGAGACAAGCCCCTCCCTGGTCTAACTGGCGACCCCCAATTTGCCCCCAGAGAGGTCACTCTGTGGTTGACTTTCCTATGATCTGCTCCACTTCCCCTGCAAACCGTGCACCCGTCTGAGACGGGTAAATCTGGGGAGGCGGGAGAAAACCACCTCTTTTGAAAAAAAGAACTGGCTGTAATTTAACTAAAAAATCAGGTTTGCACATGAATGACCCAAACGAGCAAGAAGATGGAGGTGAAGTATCTGCAGACAGGGAGGTTGGTCACTCAAGTTGTGCTGGTGACAAGACCCCAACCCAGGTGTCCCGTCCAAGGAAAACCTTCCTAAGTGCCCAGTGTGGGGCTTCCAAGCCCCACCCCCAGCACTCAGGTTTGGAAGCCAACTCCTGGCCACCTCAGCTGCACCAGACGGCCAACAACCCCATCCCACACGCATCTCCTGTGGCCCCTGGCCACAAGGATGTTCCCAGAGGAGGATTCACCCCTTGGGAGCCCGTCTCAGCAGGCACGAGCAGCCTCGCCTGGCTAAGCCCGGCTCCCCGGCATGTGCACAAGCCCAAAGGGCTGGCCACCGTGTTGTGTGATAAATAACTGGGCTCTCACCTCTTCTCCTCGCTAGGTGCCCTAGGGAGCAGCTCCTTCTTGAGATTCTGCCCCAAATTAAGCGGTCACGCTGAATAAAACACTGCATTTCATAAAGTACTAGTTCCTTTCTGGCACAGGTATATTGACAACAAGGAAATACGTGTTTTTTGTTAATACAATAAATCCGACGAGAGCAGCTGGACACCAAGTTCCATGTCACACGCCTTTCTGATGGTTTTCTTTTAAAGAAGCACATTAAAAAAAAAAAATCCAAATCAGAACCAAAATTGTTTATACAAGGGAAATCTTTCTGAAGCACGAGGCAAAATCAAGTGTAAGATAGCCTGGGGCAACCTGGCACTCCCAGACACAGCTTGGAAGAGCTCCGTGCTCAGCGCACGGTTACTTTTGAAACTTTTATTACACGCTTTCTCAGTCCGTAGGAAAAAAAACATTAATGCTGTTTCCATCCCCACACCCAAACCACTATCTGCAGCTCCTCTGACTACTGGGTTTCTAAGGAGTGTCTGGGTAAATCAGTAAATGAAGTCAGAGTGAACAATGTGTCTGGCCCCAGATAAGGGCAGAGCAAAACTTGGGCAGCATCCAGTGACTGTCAAAGTCGGCACGGAGAGGAACACCAATTGCCACCCACTGCTTTTCCTGGTACTCCCGTAGCCGGCATCCCCTGTGGGATGGGAGCACCCGTACAACCACCCACCCAACCTCCTCAAGCACAAAACCGTGCAACTTTTCATTTCCCAGAAAACCTACCTTTTTTTTTTTTTGGTCCCCCATAAAAAAGATTTGCCTTCATCAATTCACCAAAGCCAATGTGTTGAAGAAAAAATTACATCTGTCCCACGCTAGCAAAGCATGTTGTTCATGGTGCTGCTTCTCAAGATGGTTAGTCAGGGTGTATGGAAAGGTCCTCAGCACCATGGAGGTGTAAGAGCATGGCCAGAGAAGGGAATGGAGATGGGGAAGGGTCTGGAGCCCCAGAAGCAGCTGAGGGAGCTGGGAAAGGGGCTCAGCTTGGAGCAAAGGAGGCTCAGGGGGGCCCTGGTGGCTCTGCACAAGTCCCTGACAGGAGGGGGCAGCCGGGGCGGTCGGGCTCTGCTCCCACAGAACAGGGGCAGGACAAGAGGAAACATCTTCCAGTTACACCAGGAGAGGTTTATTGGATATTAGGGAAAATTTCTTCATGGGAAGCGTTGTCCAACCCTGGCACAGCTGCCCAGGGCAGTGGTGAAGACCCCACACCCGGAGAGCTTTAAAAGCCGTGTGGATGCGGCACTTGGGGACATGGGTCAGTGGTGGCCTTGGCAGTGCTGGGGAAATGGTTGCACTTGAGGGCTTTTCTAGTCTAAACTATTCCAACCCCAAATTCTTGCAAGCCAGACCCAATACTTCCATAGAGAAAAATATCTGGGTGTGGACCACGACAATTGAAATATCTCAGTGATAACTCTGAGTCCAAAACCCCTGCAGACCAACTAAGTCCCCAGTGAACCCTGGAAATTATTTGCTCTTTTCCGTATGAAATTAGCTCACTTTTTTTTTTTTTTTTTTTTTTTAATCACCTTTACTGGAAGGTTAAACAGGTCTCCTACACTATAAATGAGAAGAAAATAAAAGTACTTCTAAGACGGTGTGAAGTAAGAACGGCAGGAGAAAGAGAAGAAAGGGTTGTACCAGACCCCATCTTGATTCACAAGGACAATAGGAAACACCAAGGAAAAATATAATTGGAAAGGCTGCAATGATTGCTTATCCCAGGTGGGGAAAACTCTAATTTCAAGTATATTGAACTGAAAACTTTCCAGAAGAGTACTTGAAGGAAGCTTGTTTAATCAGAAAAATAAATGATCATCAAACGTAAAGATTTTCATGGGCAAAATAAATTTTGACAGTTTTGGGGTTTTTTGGAGGGGTTTGTGAATTTGTACAATGTTTTCCTTTCGTAACTCGCTTTTTCTGGCTGATTTTAAACTTTCTAGTTGGAGCCCAATAACCAACTTCAGTGAATACAGCTCTGAGAGCCAGAGGAAGATATTTTTTGCAACGAGATTTGCTGCATCAGTCACATTTTTCAAAGGAAAATAATTTTCTTCCTCAAACATCCTGATTTCGTTGCCAAACCATGGTGGTAAAAAAAAAGCACCTTTTTTTTCTCACAGGTTGATTTTGGTAAGAAATAGAACCCAGAAAAGTATTTCCCCCCACCTAAATCTCACCAAAGATGCTTGCAAATGGGAAACCTGGAAAAGCCTCGGAGGTTTCCTCCGAGGTGTCCATCCCACACACCCACACGTGCTTCCGTTTGCAGTGGTGCGTATCCCCATTAACTCCAGCAGGGCAATAAAGCTGAGCCTGGCCTAAGTGCTTCCAAATGCTGGCCTTATTCTAAAGGCGACAGAGTAAGGGGATGGAAGAGATGTGAGCCCACAGTCCTGACAAACACCTTCCTCGCTGGGGCACCAGCAGGGCAGGAGGGAGTAGGATGGGGACACCACCCAACTTGGTTTAAGGTCTCTGTGCTCATGGCGCAGAGATGAGCTGCTGGTTTTCCATCTTTAAAAGGGAATTATGGACCTTGGGAAAGGGTGAATGGGGAAGTCGTTAAAGACATTTCCTTGCTAGTAGCCCCACAGCTTGCAGATGAGGAGCAAGAGGCTGAATTTCCAGTTACCTCATGCCACAGACTGGGCAGATTCGCTGGTCCAGGATGTGTCTATACACAAACCTGCTGCTGCCATAACACCCTTATCCAAAAAACCCCAAAAGCTCTACAGGAAATCAGTGAAAACCAACGCTGATGAAGGGCTTTGCTTGAACAATCTCAGTGATTTTGTATTTGAAACCTTAATGGTTGTAACCCAGATTGATCCTGAGGGACCCCCAGTGCTTTGTTACGGAAAGCAGAAGTCAGTGAGGCTCCACTGTCCCCAGTGGAAATACAGCAAATTATTCTACCCATAGTCTTCCTCAAGGAATGGAAGCACAACTGGATTTCTTTCAAGGAACAGGGCTGGATGGAGCCAAAGTGATACTGAGCAGGTGTATGTACACATATATTTACATGATATACGTGCAGCTACACGGAAGGATTTTTCTCCATCCTATGGCTTCATTGAGAAACTCTTGAAAGAGCTGCCCCCCTGACCTGGAAATGCAGCCAACTCCAGGCCTCACAGCTCCCAAATCCTTCTTGATCCACATCTCCCAGTCTCTTTTGGTCCTGTGCAGCTTCAGGATCATGAGGAAGATCTCACATGAGCAAGAACATGGGAAAACTTCTGCACAAACTTCCAATTAAACTTGTATTTGGCTAAATATGACACACGCCTGAAGGCAACATTCTGGTGATAAAAATCCCAGAATGGTTTAGGTTAGGGAGGAACTTTCAAGATTGTGTCCTTCCAACCTCTCCTGTCATGGACAGGGACATCTTCCACTAGACCAGGTCACTTTAATGCTTTTAATGCTTCAGTTCTCCCTTTCTCTCCACTAAGAAAGACTTTTGAGTCTGCTTCAGCTTGTGTTGGTGCAGGGCTGGGATTGGAAGGGCAGCTAAAAATAAACGGTGATAAAATGAAATTGAAACACAAATGTATGTTTACAATAAAAGGCACGACATGGATCAAAGACCCTCTTTTCAGAGCTTGATGGCTTGGTGCATAATTTTACTGGGGGCACCTCTCATCCCCCAGGGAAGCTGAAGCTGGGTGAGATGAAAGCCCCCAAGGAGCTTCAGACCACACAGAACTTCTGAACATTCACTTTTTTGGTGCCACCATCCCCAGTGCCAAAAATCTTCCCCAGCACCCCAGACCAAATTTGAGATGGGTGGCAAAAACCCAAATAAAGTCTGCTGCGGGGTGGAAGGAAGGTGCTGGAGAGCATCTGCAAAGACTCGGATGCTACTGATGCTGCAGAGAGCAGCCTGACCTCCACTGCAATCACTTTAAACCTCCCTGCGCAATTCACAGTCCCAGCTGCAATTTTGAAACGCTTTCCCTGCCTCGTAATTTCTCGACGGGTTATTTTTCTTTTGCTCTCACACAAAATGAGCCGCAGCTCCTTGCTGGGTCCACTCACGCCATCCTACACGTGGATGGGCTAAGGACAACCAAGCCAGTGGCCCATTGTAGCCACCATTTCAGCCTTCAAGTGTTGGTAAGTCTCCGCACAGATCACAGATCACTTGCTTTCCTTTCCAAACTGGAAAGTTATTCTTACCCGGGAATAAGAAATTCCACAGAGGCTCCCTGATATAGGTAGAAACAAATCTCTTCTGCTTCCAAAAGCTGTGGATCAGGCCACAGCTCCTTGCAGAGCATCACATTAATAGTGAGAGGCAAATGAACCATTTTACTTCTCCTAGCTGAAAGAAAAAATAAAAATGCAGCTGACCTGATTTACCTCTCTGATAATGTATTTAAAAAAATGTTCCCGGGCTCAGGACTTTGCCAGCTGAGATTTCAGACGGAACGAGACTGTTTATGTCATGACCACAACCTTCTGAAAAATGCCCCTTTAGATGGGAAAGCTCACAAGACCCTCAGGTATAATGATCTCAGCTATATCAATAACCACATTTCGGCAGATTCATTATCTGCTCTCCAGCCTGCCCGGCCGCACAGCGAAGCATTGCAGCAGGATGGAGCGAGAAAGGAAAACATTGAATTCAGCCCTTCTTCCCACAGAAAAAAAAAAAAAAATTGACATTGTGGGTTCTTCTTTTCCTTAGCAAAAGCCAAGCTTTTT